>JAKUCM010009363.1:0-19912 GCA_023374145.1 Lepidium sativum | reverse complement strand
AAAAAAGGTAACATAACCTAATATATTTTAAAACAACCAAATTCTATGAAGTAAGAGGAATTTACCAAATCTGTTAACCATCCATATTGTGTTTCTATCCACAAACGTCTAGGTATCAACAACTGGAAAATAAAACTCATCTAAAGGAATGGCGTCATCCATCGAGTTATCCCTGGAAGTGTCGGTAATTAACAAACACCAAGATAGTACATAGGATATTAGGGACTTAGAATTCTCGTCTGATTAGGTTACACAGCCAATTTACTCTGGACTTTTTTATTGGTCTGAATGGATTGTATGAGTTAGGCGATATGTTATCATCTATAAGACGCTTAATAACAGAACTTCCTTTTAAACGGTGATTTTTGAATTCAAAACAACACGTTATTCTATTAGTTAGACAGAGAAATCGTAGGTCTAACACAGTCAGTTAAAACTTCACCAAATTCAACCACACTAAAGCTTAGCTCTACCACACTCCACCAAAGTCCACCACATTAAAGCTTAGATTTACCACACTCCACTATATTCTACCGCACTAATACTTAGCTTAACCACACTCCACCACAGTCCACCACACTAGTACTTAACTCTACCAAACTCCACCACACTAATACTTAGCTCAAACAAAATACAAGGTTTGCTGCGAAAGTACGTGGTTTAGATACTTGAGCAAAATGTCCTCCATATATATCCAGTCGTTGCTTTGACCGATTACTATGTTCAAAATTTGATATTTGCTATCTTCTTGCAGAGTTATGATGGCGAGCTAGGAATTCTCTTGTGTTGACCTTAAATCCACAAAAAGAGTTTATATTGGAGTTTTTAACTGACTACTAACCTCTAAGTTCCTAACAATTTTCAATGCTGGGGATATAGGATAAGAGATTTTCTGCTCCTCAAACATTCATTCTTTCTGCAAGCAAAAAGGAAAACAATGTAAGCACAACCAAAATTCACCAAGCTCTAGCAACAATTTAAGAAATATCAAACAACATGTTGATTATTAGGAAGTCATAGTGCTGGGGAAAGAGTTTGTGAGGTGTACTGCTCCTCAACAATCTATTCCATCTGGAATCAAACAACTAATATAGTTAGTCTGCCAAACTCTCACAAAATCCACCCAGCTCTACCAAACTAATATAGTTAGTCTGAACCTTTTACAAAACAATTCACGTTAAATAGTAAGTCATCCAAACTCTGTCAAACTCCACCAAAGATCTACCAAACGATTATAAATTAACCAACCTCTACGAAAGAACCATTAGGCTTACCTCTACATTTCTAAGGGGTGCTAATGGTGGGGGAAAAGGTTATGAGGTTGACTGTTCCTCAGATCTCCTTTCCTTCTAGAAAGAAAACGTGATAGAGTTAGTACAACTAACTCCACCATTCTCTACCATATTTTAGCTCATATATATTTACAAGCTTTGTAAACGAACTACCGCATTCAAAACAAAAAACCAAAGAAAGATAAAGTAAACAGTATTCATGTATTATCACGTTATCAACAAAGTCTATCAAACTCGGTCACAAAGTTTACAAAGTCCCCACCACACAAATCCAATTCATACAACATAATTGGGTATTCAAAATGGTTTATTCATAATCCAGTACACTCTTACGTACCAATTTTTGCGAAACTGAGGCCTCACCACCTTCTTTTAGAGTCTCACTTCCACACGACTGACTTTCATCCACAATAGACTTCTTAGGCTCTTCTAAAGTCATCACCACCTCTGATGGTTTTGCCTATTGTGACATGGCTTCCTCAAGCCTACAAACCAGATGGCATCGGTTACCTTGGGGAAGATCTATCAATTGGGGAAGCTTGCCTTGTTGTCGTTGTATGTCACCTAATCAACTTTGAATACACCCTCTATATATATACGACGGCAAGTGCGGGACGCTCACTGCATAAGTGGAATTGGGTCATCTCTTATACATCCACACATTAGTCCTATATGTGGGATACACTCGAACGGCTATATTAGGAGCACATGCCGCAAGGGATTGAAATGCTACTCTCCCCCAAGGATGCCTCTCAAATCTTTTCGGATTCATCACCAATTTGGCATAGTAAACTAGGATCCTACTATTGTTGTGCAAACCAAAAATAGCAACATACAACACCACTAGCAACCCCACCATCCACCTCTTATCAAGAGACCAATCATTACATCCCTTTAATACATAGTCAAGCTCTGCCCAGTTTGGACCATCACCGTTGACTAAACTCGTGTCAGCCCAGAAATCTCCGACCGCTAAGTTTGCATCACTAGGATCAGGAAACCCATAATTCAGCTGCATAATATAGTGAAACCTCATTTAGAGAAAATTTAATTGGGCGACCATCGAGTAACACCCACACCTCATTCACTTTAGGTGTGTGAAGCATATTTCTCAACAAGTGTTGCACATATTTGCTTGTCCATGAGAACCATGAACCAGCAAACTGTAGTATAATACCAAGTTGAAAATTCTTCTCTATATAATAGTAAGCATCAACGCTAATAATATCCCTCATCGATGTTATTAAAACATATATGTATGTGAATATATGTATATGTACATATATGTGTGAATGTATGCATATATATGTGAATATATGTTATATGTATTTACTTTAGATGATGACACAAGTTATATAACATACATATATGGTTTACTTGCATTAGCCTAGATGAATATCTACATTTATAAAAATTTACTATTATTATTTATTAAGTTATATGTTCTTAAAATAATATGTATACAATTCTTGGTGTAAACTACTAATAAATCGATATTTTATAGATAGTAAAATACTATTTTTGAAATGTTATTTTATTTTTACAAGATTAATGAGTAGAAGGCATATATTAAATTATTTTTTAGTGTTTTCCAAATTTATACTTTATTCTATAAATTTAAAAGTTTATTTTTTAAGTATAATATAAGTTTTAAATTTTTGATTTCATAGGTAAAAAGTAATAATGTTAATTTTAATTAGATTAAGATCCATTTTATAAAATCATTGTAATGTAATAAAATTTAACATATTAAACTTAATTTAATATCAGAGAGTAATCGAATCTTTGAAATCAAATTATAATAGAAAAACTATAGATATGTCAATTTAATCACATGAGACATGACCAAAAATTAGTTTCCATAAAAATTAAGGTTTTGATTGGGAGTAATTTCTAAACTAGTTTTGGAAAAATTGTGTTTTAATCAGTCATAATTTTGTAAAAACAGTTTTTAAATATGTAAAGTTAGTTTTTATGTTGTATCCACTATTCAAGTTTTTTGGTTTTTTGTTTCATTAATAATTAGGAAAATATGAATTTTAAGAAATCAACTTTGAATTTTCCGTAAAACAAACACTAATAAGAAAACTTAAACCAAAATCTAAAATCTAAACCAAATTCTAGAATCTATAACTAAATTCAAAACTCAAAAACTACTGCATTTATTCGTAGCCTAAAACTTTTATAATTTAATATAGACATCATGAATATATAAAATTTAATTTATAGAAAATATCTTTTTTTTTTAAATCACTAGATCATGAGAATTGCTATAGTTGAAACTCTAGCTCCAGGACCAACTTGTAGAAACACATAAACATATTTGTCATGATTTTTCCTGCTTCCTGCTTCCTTTTTCCTTTTCCATTGCATTAAAGCCCCGATGAGAAACTAACTCCCGTAGAAGGTAACCAAGAAACACCATCAATGAACTTACCAACACTAAAATAACTTGCTTCTTCAGAATCAATCATATGAAACCCTTGCCACGTCACTCTCTTTGAAACTCTAGCTCCAGGACCATAATTATTGAACTCTCCAAAGTACAATGTCTCCAACACTTCATCTCCAGAGTTTAACCAACCGGCCCATCCTTCCTTGGCAATCGCTTCATCAATATACGTTTCCATTACTATAGACCTTGAATATTGTTTCCAAGGCCGTCCCAAGTAGGAACTATACTGATGTCTCACGGCCTGAAGATCTATATCCGCTCTGATTTTACAACTATGAAGAGCAAATCCGGTATTTTGACGTTTGTCTGTCCTCCCGTTAGCTAGAATAACATTATAGGCTTTGATACCATGAGGACGACGCAAGAAAATGTTGCAGCTTTGGAATACTGCAGCTGCGTTTCCGAATATGAAATCTACGGTTCCATTAATATCGAATTCTCTGTAGAATTGACGTAGAGCTGCTGCATAGAGTGAGTCTTGATAACCGGATGCTACATCTATATAATACAGACCGGTCTGATGTGATGCTTAGTGCTATGGCTTGTTGTCCACTAGGTCCTGCTGTGTTCTTGATTCCTATATCTCGTGCTATGAATTCATCACCCGTAACGGCTGCAAAAGTTTCATTTCTAATTAATACATAATCAACTCTTTTTATAGTTGTGATGCATGTATGCTAATAGAAATTTTTCTACCTAATCAAGAACAGTTTTGGGGCAATTATTGTGAGTTCATTATCGTTGAGCACTAAATTTCCGGTGTTTGGCTAGACGAAGATGAAACAACTGTCTTAGTTCAGACTATCGAAAGAATTATCTATAGCAATAATTTAGCTACCAAAATGTTTAGATCTTGGGTCACACTACTCTTGATACGGATTCCCCCTAATAGTTGGGCTTAGGCCCATATCCTTTTACCAAAGAAAAGGCATGCGAGTGAATGCATATACTTACTCATTGTTGCAGTGCCCGGCACTATCATCACCAACAATCACTGTCCGGTCTTTGCCTTCTCCGACCAAAGTGATCTCATCTTTATCGATTCTTACTTTCTCATTATAAACCCCTCTTTTCACGTATATTACGAACCTGTCATTTCCTTGGGCAGCTTTGACAGCCTCAATCACAATCCGGTAATCTCCAGATCCATCTTTAGCAACCACTACATGTGCTCTTGCTCTGCTTACTAAAAGTCTCCGTTCCCCGGCGGAAAAACGGTTGACTTTGACTTTGGATTCTCCATGATTGTATCTACAAGAGCCAAAGAGTTGTTAACAAGACGAGAGAGATGATCCATCTTCTGTGTTATGTGACTAATGGTCGCAGAGGAGGAGGAGGAGGAGTGACCAGAGTCAAGCATGGAGTCTTTGCAAGCTTCTTGAAAAGTCATGGCGGCGGAGAGCCATGTTTGGACGTCGTGTTTGTTGTAACGCTTTCTCGAGGAGCCGTTTAGAGCTTCCATGGCTTGACTAAGTCGACTTGTGGACTTTTGCATGAGCCGTTCACAGGAATCTGTAACAATATTGATGACTTTATTTCACGTTTCGTTTTCAGTTTTGGGGTAGATGACATATAACATCGATAAAGTAAATGTACACTGACTCTGTACTTGCATGATTTATCAAACTTATTAGGTATCTAGGTAGAGATAAAGGAGAAATAATTTGATTACTTTATGAAGGATAATTCATCTTAGTAAAATAAGTTGATCATATTTTCAGGCATGTCTTAATATTTCTACCATGTAATATATATAGAGCCGGCTCAATGACAACATATGCCCTGTTCTAAAAAAAATTATCTGTAAAAAAGACCCCTAAAAAATATTTCTTCTATAAAAATGGGCTCCTAAATATTTTCTTAGCTTGTAATATTTGTAAAAAAAAAAAAGTGGGCCTTGAGCATTTGTACCCGTTGCTCGCATTCAGAGCCGCTACTAAATCATTGGAATATTCTAATAAAAATAATTAAAAATTCATATCCGTAGATCTCGAGCTTATATATTTTTTCGGATTTGTCGAACTTTTTCCGTATAGTTGTTTAGATGATCCAACTAATGGTTATGATGGTTTAAATGACTTAATTAATGGTTATGATAGAAAGTCATTAGCTCGATAAAGGTTCATTTATGGCCCGAGTTCATCTCTAAAACCTCAAACTTTCTTTATATGGGGTAGAGTAGAGTTGAAATCCAGATGCTTGAACCATTAAGTGGGACATTAAGACATGTAACTACCAGAGAAGAGTTGGATATATATATATATATATATATGTATAATTTTCTTTGTAGGCGAAAGAGAAAGATAAGTGCAAAGAAATGTGTTAGATTGTGTTGTGTACCTGAGGATCCCATTGAAGAAGGAAGAGGAGGACCTAGCATGTTGGAGTCAGAGATAGTCTTGTTAACAAGAAAAGACACAAAATCGAGACCTCGAAGAGATTCATAACGAAACTCTCGTAAAGTTTGAACACAAAGTGAAGTATACTTTGTGGAACTACAATGCCTTTGCAAATCATTTTGGTAAACAAATGGCATATTTCTTGACGCATTAACGAAGAGAAGAGCATTGACCAATATTACCCAACACAAAGCCATATCTACCAAACCCATTTCTTAAAAAAGCAAAATTTTGATTATCTTTATCTAATCTTTCTTGGTTAGTTTATGAGTGTCAAGTTGATTATATAAAGTAGAAATTAGCACTGATTTATAGAAGCAATTTTAAGGTTACTTGGTGAGTGTTCGGTGAGTTAGACAATTTCCATCCATGAGACTTTTATTTAGAGTCTCTTAATAATAAAAAATTAATATTTTAATACAATATCTTTTTTATTAAGTTTTAATTCTAGAAAAGGAAATGAACAAACAATAAATGGACACATGCATTGAGATTCTCTTAATATTTTAATACGATGTCTTATTTATTAAGTTTTAATTCTAGAAAAAGAAATGAACCAACAATAAGAGGACACATGAATTGAGAGTCTCTTATTTTTTTTTCATAGTCTCTTAAATATCTTATTTAAGAGATTCATCTCACTTCCTCTCGTCTCTTCTCATTACTTTTTATCTGTTTATTTTTAAGAAACTCTTATAAGAGCACCTCCATTGATTTAGAGACTATTAAGAGTATCTAACCAATAAAATACTAATGTATTTTTGTTATAATTTATCTTTTATTTAAATTTTCATTTAAAAAAAGTTATGTACCTCAATATTTTTTCAATCTCATGTTTATAACTTTTTAGCTTACCATGTTTTCCGTAGAGTAGATTGAGACCTGGCTTCGACAAAAATACTTAACTCTCACTCCTCACTTTTTTCTTTTCTTTCTGTTTTTTTATTGGGTTTCCTTAAATTAATTCATGGTTTTTTGTTGGGCAACTCAATCCAAATCATATATATAACAAATTGAAAATTTTTTTTATTTACAACTAAAGAAAAATAATTGGGAGCTGCAACAATCAAACTACTAAAAAGCTTTTTTTAAAAAAGTTACGACTTTAGGGCCCAACCGGGTTCGAACCGGTGACCTATTGATCTGCAGTCAATTGCTCTACCACTGAGCTATGGACCCATGTTGCTTTTACTTGACCAAAATGAAGTTATGATTGTTTGATCAATTATTGTAGAATTAAGTCATTATTATTCAGTAATCATATAAAAATAGCAAAAACTAAGAGAACTTTTGTACATTTTATGTGATTTGTCAACTTATGCATATACATATGTCCAATTATCTATGGACCGTCGTATTTATTAGCATTTCTAAGAAAAAGAATGAAAAAAAATCGTATTAGAATGTATAGAAAGAAAGAAGAAGATGACCCAATGATCAATTAAAGACCACCGAAGCAACTACCAACACCAGAGCTGCAGCCACTGGAGACACAATCGTCCACTTAGCTTGACCAGCACCGGAATTCTTGGGCGGCGATCGCCGCAACATCTTTTGCTTACTCGTGTCAATCTCAATAGGAAATCTACACGAACTAGTTGAAGGATCAACCTTAGTAACAACACCAAGACTGTTAAAGTCACATGAGCCACGACGATGATCCATTTTCTGAAAATACATATTAAAAGCATAAGAAGCATTAGCCGTAGGGTCTAAACCCGCACATGAGGAGCCTGGTCCGAGTGAGGTACAGTCAGCATTCTGACAAGCGTACGCGACGGACGTTTGCCACGTGGCGGCGTTTCCTGCGGCCTGAGAAGAGAGCACGCACCACTCACGTGGTTGGTATCGAACTCCTTTAGCTGGAACTAATTGACGTCCGTTACCGAGTGTTAGAGGATACTTAACGGCGCCGTCATAAGAGAATATTCCCCAATGTCTTTCGAATTTTCCGGGATCAATGCTTTTCATGTCCTCGTCTACTAATGAGAATATGTAAACTTCTGGTGCTGTTTTCCTACGAGGTGTTCCTTGTCCTTGAATGACTCGATTCAATAGTCCTTGATTGAATCTCTGAGCCATTGCTGTGTTTGCGTTCTGATCACCGTCCGTTGGCCATCCAACTTCTCCGACGATAATCTCGATTTTGTTCGCATCAAATCCGTTTTTCTCTAAGGCCGAGACCAAAGTGTCGAAATTTGCGTCGAAGACGTTTGTGTAAGAGATTGATCCGTCGACGACGGGTTTAGCTCCGCCTGATCCGTTTGGGAAGAAAGCGTATTCTTTAGGGAAATCTGGATCAGCGTTGAGAGAGAGGAAAGGGTAGATGTTGAAGGTAATGGGTGAGTATGAATCAACGAGGAATCGAACGATGGAGACCATTAGAGTTTTGATGTCAGCTCGGAAATCGCCGGAGGAAGGTAGACCATCGCCGGATTCATAGACATCGGCATTGAGAGGCACTGTTACTTTAACTTGCCGGCCAAGACCAGCTTTTACTAGAGCTGCTTGAACGTTCTGCAACGCCGGATATGTTGAACGGATGAATCTGTCCTTGTAGTCTTTCAAGAATGGCTCATTACCCACAGCTACATATCTGATCATCAAAAAAAATCCAGTCTTTAGAAACTTAAAGACTAAAAGTCCAAGCTTTCAGAGCATGATGCTGCTGTTAGTTTTAAATTCAAATATTTGGAAGCTTAAGCATGACAAAACCTACAAATCCAAACTTGAAGCATGTTTCTGGCGTAAAAGCTTTAGAAAGCCAGACATGTATATTAGCTATTGAACTATTGAAACGCAATGCAGATTACCTTATCTGAGTTCCGTAATCAGAGATGTACCGAGAGACGTTTTGTTGAACCCAGAGCTCAGCATTGGTAACAGTAGATGCCATAGCTGCCAAGAGGTCGTTGGGGATACCAACCATGACTTGAATACCTGAATTGCCAAGAGCTCTGAGTGCACCAGGGTCAGCTTCAAACAATTTAACCCTGTTAAACCCATTCTCCCTAAGGAGTTTCACTACTATGTCTGGTGGTAGAGGATGGCTCGCTTGTGTACCCCAGTTACATGCTAAGCCATCCACATCTTTCAATATGTTGTTGAATAACAATATGGATAAGCAGAATAAGATGAGTTTTTCGTGTGCATCATGACAACCCATTTCTCTATATTTGTGAAATTGGATTGGAAGATTGTGTCAAAGTATTGGTTCGAATGAAAATTTGTGTTTGTGTTTTGTATATATATACATATACACACAGAGAGAATTGGAGATAGGGACATAGATGTAGGAGTATGTGCAAGATGAGTATATGGAGAAACAAGGGGAAAGGAAAAGAACATGATTCCATTAGAGTTTAACCTGAATCTAAACCATCCAAGCAAAAGGGAATCTTAGAAGACCATGTTTTAGGTATTTGCAATTTCTATCTTAAGAGAATATTAAAAGAAAGTTTACAACTTTTTCTTTACCCTAATGCAATCTTATAAACCCGATACCTAAATCTTCATGAACCAAAAGGGTAATTGGTGAGTTTCTTCTTCCTTAGGAAACACTAATCTTCAAGCTGCTTGTTAGTCGCATCAGTTGGGTGTGATGAAAGCAATCGGCAAAGATGAGTATTCTCCAATCTGCGAGCCATGGCGATGATATTATCCAGTCCTTTTGGTTGAAACAATCGAATCATATCCTGAATTTCTTCTCTGAGTCCTTTGACGAAAATGCATTCTAATATAGTGGAATCAGAGAAATCCTTTGATTGCAATAGCGACGCGAGGTCCTCGAATTCAGCAAGATAGTCTATAACAGATTCCTCCTGTTTGAGAGAGAGTAATCGTTCAAAAGCAGACTTAGATGTCAAACCCCCAAATCGTTTAAGTAACCTAGATTTGAAATCATCCCAATCAAGAAAAGCTTCACGATTCATCCAAAAGTTGAACCAACTCAAAGCTCTTTCTTCCATACACAGATAAGCTAGTTCGACCTTCTCCATCTCTGTGAAATTCCCCATCCCAAAGTATCTTTCCGCTTTCCTAATCCACATGTTTACATTGAGACCTACGAACACTGGGATCTCGACCTGAACCTTCTTCAATTCAATGTAGCGATTCTTATTCTCCTCGATAGGCTTATAAGTATCCAACACAGTCCATGATTGTTTCGTTGGGGAAGCAGGAAGATCCTGAATCTGATCCACCATAGCTAGTGATTCCATCGTTGGTTGAGGAATCGAAAGTGAATCTTTCATATCCGCCATGGAATTTAATGTCACCGCCATGGAATTCATTAAGTCACCCACCGTCGTGTAAAGCATAGACATCTTCAATTGAACATCGCGAATGATTTCCACCATTGAATCAGCTGTCTCATCGATTTGATCAAGCGTCTGTTTAGCTTCCGTTGAAGCTGCTACTGATAAGAACAAACTCCCCTCCATTCCTAACAGACTTCAAACAAAACCCCTAATTGAAAAAAAACTTTCTTCTATTTGTGACAAAAAAAAAATATATATCTTAAAAGGAGAAATTAATTAGTGGACCCCACAAGTCAACAAAACGACTGTGCTCAAGTCAACTTGCTCCTTCTCATAAAGCCCATAATTGTTATGGATTTGGGCTTAGCCCATAAAGCCCATGGCTCTCTCGTTAATGTCTTAGTTCGTTTTTAAGTAATGAGATCCGTGGAAGATTACGTATTAATACAATTGGCACCATAAGAATGTAACAGACAAATAATTCAATTGATACTTTATTATTATATTTCCTATTCTACACTTTTAACTCCCACAATTTACAAAATTTGACCATTTAATTTCTACATCAATCTCACTAAAATCAAATAAAATCTGAGAAAAAAATTAAATAAAAAATCAAAATCAGGTGAGAAGATCGTCTCCGAAGAGGTAGAGAAGCCGTTCAACGGCCCAGCTTGGTTCATTTTTGGCCGGAAAATCACAACACGACGACGTATTAGCAGCAAGAAGTGGAGTTCTACAGAGAGGACAAGTCCGGTGGTTATCATCTTCACCATCATTAATTTCATCGCCGCCGCAACATTCATAGTCTAACCAACGGTCAATACACTCACGATGAAACACATGGCTACAGTTTCTGAGTTCTCTAACCTCATCTCCGTCTTCCAGATCCCCGAGACAAACCGCGCACGTGTCGCTTATACACGCCGGAGATCGCTCAGCTGCATCACGAAACGTTGTAACAGAGAGACTCTCTTTGATAGCCTGTGATGAAATTAGAGGACAAGAGGTAGAAGAAGAAGAAGTGGATCTAGATCTAGATCGGTAGCGTAAAATCCAGGCGAGAATCCATCGTAAGACGGTGATGAGAACAGCCATCTTGTAGAGAAGTTGAGTGAGAATGAGACCAGAATCTTCGATGAAGAAACTCATTGTTATGATTTGAATACAAATCTTCAGAGAAAGTGTGTGAAGGAGAGAGAGAAGGAAAAAGGGGGGAGGAAAAATGGAGAATGAGATTCGTCTTTAATAGAAGAATAAAGTTGCTTGCTACTACTACTTATGCTTTTATTTATTTATTAGTGGAGCTTTATTTTAATTTTCTTACTTTTAATTAAATTTTAATATATGTTTATTTTGGGATTTAATTATTTTATATGCAAGTTGCTTTAAGGTTTTTAATTTATAAGATAAGTGTCAAAGTTTTTAATTTTGATGATGTACACTTTCTTTGTTAGTTTTTTAAAAAAAATTGGGAATATTCTTTTCATTATTCTCTTAATTAATATGTATTTTAAATATTATGTGTAAATGATAATACAATAAAATTAGTTAAGTGGAGAAGTGTCTTGATCGTTATTTCTTTTATTTTAGAGAGTCGTGATTGCTCCACGTAAATATTATTAGAAAGTTTGGAAACAGAATTTGACTATGAATCAAATTTTTATATTCGTTGACAAAAACATAATTATATATATGTAATATATTCAAATTTCTATTATGCAATCTAATATGAAATTTATTTAAAATTTTACTTAAAGTTTAACTCGTAAATACACTACTCCATCAATAGAGAAAGAAAAATAAATGAGACATTTACTTGATTGCGTAAGAAGAATCATTCAGATAAGAGATCCCCGTCAATAAATGTATATTTGAGTTACAAAAGAAACTATAGGGGTCAATTTGTGAAAATTTAAATCATAAGATTCTGCGTGTTTTATTTTGATAAATAAAAGTAAAAGAATGTGAAGAATTAAAAATAAAATAAAAAATGACGTAGGAAAATTGCAAATTGGTAAAAGTAAAAGAAAATGAATGACGAAAAGAATGAAGTAAATGACGTAACCTATGAAGCATTTGTGCCGTTCGTGTCACACTTTATTTTTATTTTTTTAATTTTTGTCCTTTTTCTTTTAATCTTTACCAAAGCACCCCCGAAAGAGAAACATTATTTTATATTTTTTAATGGAAGATGACCATTTGATGATCAAAAACAGAAACAAACACTGTAATATTTTCTTAACTTTTACTCTTTTAAAAACAATGAGGATATACTTTGAATGTTTAATTGAAAATGGCGTCATTTTTGGCTTTTGACCCATACGCAGAGACAATTATCTATCACTTACGTGATAATTGACTTGGCATGGTCTTTAGTTTTCTATAATTGTTACGCTTATGTAATACCTTTTTCTAATGAATTATATATTGACTAATCTAAAAACACTTCACATCATTTCTGTCAGCAATTTTTACCAAAGCTCCACAAAATTCAATATAATCACGAAAAATTGAAATTGCATTGTTTTATGTCTTCATGAAACTACTTGTACACAGGTTATTTTTTTGTATGAATGTTGAGATTTTACATTTTTCTCAAGTTTTTGAGGGAAGTTATAGAGAAAGTTATAAAGCAAGAAAAACTAAAAGCTTACAAAAAAATACGACAATAATTTGCATATTAGCCAAAATACAAGATTGTTGATATGTATTTAATTAAATAGTTAAATGCCATTTTTACTGGTTTTTGTACCGAAATTTTATTTCATATAGACATATTTACTTCAAATGATATTATTAGATTTGGGAAATTATAGGTTGGATGCCCAACTCAACTGTGGAAAAACTAAATTTACCTTGTTAAAAATTATCGTTACATAATTACATTTAATTATTTTAAAAGCCTAAATTTGGATGAATTCTATGCAAGTGTATTTTTGCACATATAAAAATTTAAAACTGATAAATCAAATTTTATCAATACATTTGCTGACAAAAATATAAAAAAACAAAATTTGCAATAAATATAATGAAAACAAACCCAACCCAAAAATTATCGTTAGATAACCAAGTCTTTATTTTCGTAATTCTACTAAATTTTAAGTGAAGACAAAAATAATTAATTTGGTTATGATTTTTGAAATCAGCACTCTTTCAAGTCTTTTAGTTGTTGTTTCTCTCGTTTAGATTTTAAGTTTAAGTTTGTTTGTTAGATTATGACGATATTAACATATTCCATAATTTTAGTTTATAAACCGATTTGTTTCGATCAATATAATCTCTGTTCATAGTCAAAATTTTGGTGTTGAAGTTCAATGAATACCTGAACTTTTTTTTTTTTTTTTTGTCAACTAGCCTATTGGATTTTAATTCCCACTCCTACTACTGCAGGTAGGGAATTAGGGAGTTCGATCCCTGGTGGCTTGAGAATTTATAAAATGACTACACCACTGAGCCATATATCCTCGACGATGAATACCTAAGTTCTTAAAAAACAAAAAATTGATTATCAAATTTCCAACATTCTTGGGAAGCCAAAGTTGGAACCTCAAGTGACATGGCAATCAACCCAATTAAAATTAGTCAGTATAGTCACTAGACTCCGCGTTCATGTCGGTTCAATATTACAAAGTTATTATTACAACAAATCGAAATAAACACTTTAACCCATTTCTGTTTAACTTCCTGATGAATCAATGTACTGTTTTTGTGTCTTTCTAACAATTTAATGTACTTCATGATTCAATTGAAAGCTATGAATCACGAATATCTTTGATACTCAAAATCAAATGGAATCATCTACACAACAACAGCAAAATCGAAAAAATATACTTACTTTTCTGGTAAGACAAATGATAAAGTGTGGCTATAATTATTAAAGGTGACGATTATAAGGTCCCATGTTTTGATATGCTCTGCTTTTATAATGTGTTTTGGTCGGTTGACCAAACCTTTACAACGCAAAACCACCTCAAACTTTCTCGTTTAGGTGAAGACTTAATATGTTTTTTTTCCAAGATATTTCATTTCCCTTCATTTAATATATAAGATGACCTAAACAATTTTACAATTAGACAATGACCTTTTTCAATTTTTTTGGTCATCCAACTAACCTAAATTTATATACTATTTGTTGCATTTTGACTAATTTGTTATTTAAATTTTTATTAATATATAATATGACTGAAACAATTTTATAATCTAGTAATAAGCTGCTGAGTTTTGTTATATTGATTCAACTAATGATTTGACATAAAATGTTCAATCTTCCCTACTATATATCTAATGGAAGACATTTTTTTTACTGTGTTATAAACTATATGATAAAATTAACTTATACTTCATAACCACCTTTAACAATAGGACTAAGCTGAATTTGGTTTAAATTAAAATAAAAATTCAAAATGATTTAAATAAAAAACTCAAAAAAAAACATTACTTTTATTCATACGTATATATACTTTATAATAATTAAATATACATTAAAAAAAATTAATCAAATTTAGAGTTCATAAAAATTTAACAGAAACAATTTTTTTTAAAAAAATTAAAATTTAATAAAACTATATTGGATATAAACATGATTCTTGATTCCATTTTTATTTGGTTTTGGATTTGATTTTCTTGATACATAAATTTAGTATTCATTCTGGTATTTTGTGCTTGGTTCTTCCAATTTGTTTTTTGTTCTTTTGACTTAAGAGTTATTTTTGTATTTTTATTATTTGGATATGGTTCGTTCGGTATATATCAAATTTGAGTTTAGATATACTCATATATATAAATTAAAAAAGATTTAATAGAAGCAATCTAAAAAACTTAAATTTGTTTTTGTTTCAGGTTTGAGTTCTTTTTTTGGATACGTACATTTAAGACACATTTGAATATTCTATCAACTTTAGTTCCGGTTCAATTTCTCTAATTCGTGTGGATTTTTATTTGGATTTTAGGTCTTTAAAATAACATATCGGAAAGAGGGAAACAATAGTCCAACATATGAATATGGATTCAAAAATTTAAATAAATATGGGTTTAAAATAAAAAAAGATATCGGGATATAGCGCTGATATAATCCTAGAAGTAGATTAAAACGATATTTGTATGATGCAAATTTACGATATAGATCAAATATTATCATCTAGTTGTTGAAAAACTTTGTTTAAACAATGAGCTTTTTCGATTTTCTGGCTATCAAAATATTCTTAAGTAATCATTACCATATGTTGTATTTTGACTGAGGTTTTGTTCAAGGAAAAAACAAACAAATTGATAAACATGAGTAATCAATCTCCCTAAAATATTTCACTAACCCAAAAGAGTAATTTCAGATAATATTGAATTTCAGGTGCAACAAAAAAAAACACATCTTCATAAGTCTACATCCAAAAATCAAAACAAAAGACTACAGAAAAAGAAAAGAAAACAAAAACGACGAGTTTTAAGGAGCAAACATATAAAAAGGTTGCATTTTGATTCAAATCGAAAATAAAAACATGAAATTTTGGCTTCCATCATTTTCATGTGTTAGGTTTCTTTCACATCCTGTCTTCTCTCCTCCTTGGAGCACATGTAATGATCTCATCCACTCGTAGTATCATCTCAGCTGCTTCTGTTGCTGATAGCAGAACCGCTTGCTTTACTTTGAATGCTTCATAGATACCTCTCTCCTCCATATCTCCTACCTGTTAAAGATTCATTTTGATTTATCATCACAATTCAAGTCTATCTAACCTTGCACAATCCATTACAACAAAACCTAGTTTTTGCTGTTTAAAGTGTTTACTTACAGTGCCAGTGATGACATCGATCCCTGCATTACACCCTTCAGTGTGGTGATCTGCACGAAGCTGAGCAACCAATTCTGCACTGTCTAAACCAGCGTTGTCAGCGATTGTTGTTGGAATAGCTACTAGTGCTCGTGAGAAAGCTTCAATTGCATGTGATTTTTTGCCAGCAGTTTTCCGTGCAAGCTCGTCTACTTCCTTTGCCATTATCATCTCTGGCCATCCACCTCCGAGCAAAACTCTAGTGTCATTCACTGTTTGGGAGAGTACACATAAGGCATCATGTAGTGATCTTTCAGCCTCATCTAGAACATGATTACTGCAAGAACAAAGAAAACACACAAAGATTGTCAAGTGTATAAAACCGGATAATGGTAACAAAAAATCTTTTAATCAGTGGGAGTAGAAAATGTATACCTAGCACCCCTTAGGACAATTGAACAAGCCTGGCCCATTTCACAACCAGAGAAGTGGATCAACTTGTCTTCACCAATCATGATTTCTTCAATGAGCTTGCAGTGACCAAGTTTAACAGACTCTGGGTTGTCAAAGGTAGAAGCAATTTCACCACCTGTAACCAAACCAAGTCGCTCTATCCCCTCAAAGTCAGCATGCTCTATAGCAAGTACACCAGCATCTGCAAAGAGTTCCTCCGGGAAATTGTAGATCAACTGCCTGTTAACAAAGCAGTTGATTCCGTGATCAAGGATCTTCTTCACCTTGTCTTTCATCTTTTCCTTCTCAGCCCCTTCAATCTGTGCAACCTTGGTCATGGAATCCACACGGACACGTGCACCATAGATTTTTACTTTATCAGTATCCATTGCAGTATTTGCTACCAAGATCTTAGCATTCTCTATGCGCTTTGGCTGCCCAATTCCTATCTTCTTGTCAAGAATAAATCTATAGGCATAAATTCAAATTGAGATGTTTATGAGACATAATTACTAGATAAACAAAAGGAGGAATGTCACACAACAAAATGACCTGATTCCTATTAACATTCCAAAATAAGACCATATTTATAAAACAAAGGTGCACAAGCTATGAAGAAGAATAGAAACTGAAACAAGAGTTAACCTGAACAGATAAGTACTCACAAACACAGATTTTTATCATACACCAAAGGCACAAGATGTCTTACCCTTCATCCAAAAAGGAATCTCTAAGGGACCCTCCAGGTTTTTTAATGATCTGAATAGCTTCCAAGTTTGTGCTTCCCTATTTAAACAACACCAGAATGTCAGAGACAAATCATACAGCTCTCAAAACGAAGCCATGCATCAACGGGAAAGTAATTAAGTGTGAAATGAGACGAGCTTATCTCATGACATTTGTCAAAAGCTCTTATCCCATGGAGATTACACAAGAATTCCACAGAGAGAGAAGAAAAGAACACATTGCTGATTGAGTTTCAAAGAAGTCAGAGATGGAACCTTTAGCCTGAAAACAGCATCTACAGCCATTTCTGCAAAATGTTCCTTGTCCTGTGAGAGAATTTTGGAACATAAGGTAGTCATTGCAATCTTCATCAAGTCTGACCTAAACTTCTCTGCATTGACACAAAACACAATACCGTAAACAACAGTGTGACTTCCAGACTAAACTCAAAACGAAAGAGCCGCTTGAACCCAACAACGAAGTAACCACACAAACAAGATAATGCTTTAATTTAATACAAATGCATAACAAGGTTAACAATCTCAATAACGATTACCTGCATTGTCTTTATTATCAATGACTCTTTTGACTAAAGCATCACGAGCACATTCTGCAGCCATTCGATAACCTAGGAAACCAGAAAAAGAAAGAAAATTTAGAAATCAATGTCAATGACGGAAGAAGCTGACATGACGTGGTCATAAGCATACCTGCTATAATTGTCATAGGGTGAATCTTTGAAGCAACAAGCTTTTCTGCTTCCCTCAAAAGCTCACCGGCCAAGACAACAACAGAAGTAGTTCCGTCACCAACCTCATCATCTTGAACTTTCGAGATGTCTGAAAACCAAATCAGATTACAAAAAATGACAAAGAGCCACATAAACACATCAAGCCAGTGCATTGCAAGGAATGCGTACATACCAACAAGAACTTTAGCTGCAGGGTTGTCAATGTGAAGTGACTTGAGAATAGTAGCACCATCGTTGGTGACAGTGACAGAGTGACCTCTACCAGTAGATTGTAAGATTTTATCCTGAAAGAATAATAACGATTCAACCAAAAATCAAAAGAATGAATTTAAAGTTTAAAGCTTTAAAATACCAAGGGATCAGAAGTTACCATGCCCTTTGGCCCTAAGGTGGACTTGACAAGGTCAGCAACAGCCATTGCACCGATAAATGATGCCTAAAAAGAGCAACAAAAAGTAGAATCAGATTTCAAACAGTAGAGTGAATCTGAAAAACCCTAAATCCTCGATGAAAAGCCTCACCATCCTCGCACGTTCTCCCTTCTCTTCATTAGCATCATCTTTGAAGATCTTGTCAATCTAAATACGAACAACTAAGTTAATGGTTGAGCGAAGAGCACTGAGAAAGTAAAACATATGAGTATGGAAAATCATTACCGGCATTGGGAAAAGTAGAAGGAGGGTCCTTCACAGTCGAATATCTCCCAAGTCCAGTCTGAGATCAAGCTAAAAACAATCGTATGGCGTCGTTCGAAGGAAGAAAAACAAAGCTAAAGATGAACCCGAAATGAAAAAACAAAAAACCAGCTTGCTTAGAAGTGTAGAAATGGAGGACAAAAACCCAAAAATCCCAGATCTTCCGAACCCTAAATGAAAAGCTCAAAGACAAAACTACCCTCACATTTTCTAGACCTGTCCGGTTATTTTTTTCTTTTGATTTTTTTTTTTTTTTTTGTGTTATGAAACAAATCGGAAAATAAAACATCTTACTCTCGGCCCATATAACATCTTGCTCTCGGCCCAGGTTAGAAGTTCTGGACCCTCTGGTTGATGCATATCCTGTATGAGGCAAAACACCGAAAACGACATCGTATAGAATTAGCGCACGTTCTTAATTATCCTGTCTTGTCGTTACTACAAATTCAAACATCAGAATAATTATCAATCGCCACGTGTCGAATTCTGGGAGCTGGCAAGTTGGATAAATGTCGGAGGTTCTGGTCAGAACAACGTTGAGAAGAAGCGAAGAAAAGCAGGATAGGAGAAATATCAAGTTCTATACGGAATAAAGACAGATCTACAATTTCCGAGAAGACAAGCTATGGCTACAGCAGACGACGAACCACGCGCTTCAGTTAAAATTGAATGTGAAAAAATCCTTGGATGTGGTGTTGGCGACGGAGATAGCGGCGAGGAGAGTCGCCGGAATGAGATCTCCGGTAACGGCACCGTGAAGGATGTAATCGCTGGATCTATTGTTGCTAGAGGAGGAACTTCAGTTGAGAAATCGATTGGTGAAGCTAGGTATGACTTGTGTTTGAAATTACTGTTGATTCAGATGATTTTTCTTCTATTTTCCCTTTTGATTTGAGTCATAGTTCTGGTGATCTTTTGATCTGTTTACATTCGGATTCATAGATTAGAAAGGTGATTTTTAAGGATTTTAGTTGCTATTTTGGGAATTAGTTTGTTTTTGGCTATAAACATTGGTTTCCACTTCTTATGATTATCAATCTTGTGCTTCAATTTCTTTCATGAAGACATAAATTTTTGTGTCAATGAGATTATAAGGAATGATATTGAACTTCAA
>JAKUCM010009362.1:0-25367 GCA_023374145.1 Lepidium sativum | reverse complement strand
CGACTGCCTCCCGGAAAAGTGAGAGAAACCATCGTCCTGACATTACGTTCGCCTTACAACGTTATTGAGATATCCAATGACAGTAGCTTTGGTCTGATAGCAACCAAAGCTCTCAAGTAATCCGGTGACTATCTTGTACTCAGCTCTCTTCGTTTGATTTTTAAGACTTAGACTTAGTGAACAGATTATGAAAGCCACTGATGATAGTGTCTCTGTCAACAATATAATGCCAGAGATGGTAACTGTAAATTAGTTATGATTTAGTATTAACTTTCTTGGAAGGTAAAATAATCCTATCCATTAAATTCAAAGAATCTGTATTTAAGAGTTTCAAAGGTGGAATTTGTGGAATAAATTTAATATTATGGTTCTCTATCCTTTACTTCCATCAGCAAAAGTAATGTTGCCTCTTATTGTTTCAGCTCGAGATTACTCTTTTGTAGACACTTTTTCTTCTTCATAGGAGATCGTGTAATGGATTAACTATGGTTGCTAAATAATATTAATAATGATTTTATAAAGTGGCTAAACTGTCTCTTTTCGAACCAGGAAGCTTATTCGAGCATTTGTTACTCCCAAGGAGAAGCAAAGCTGTGACACAGAATAGGAAGCCAACATACTTCACTGATATTATCGAATAATACATATAAACTGAGAAATTAATTAGTAATGAGTACATTGGGAACTTCGGAAATGGAAGATTTATGAGATTCAAAAGTAACATAGAACAACAATGACCGGTCTTTTGGCCAACATATTCACAAAACCCTCCTCTATTGTATCCTTTATATCTGCAAAACTCATTGCATGTCATTTTGCTTTTACATCCTGCTTGGAGATGAAGTTTAGTTCATAAACAAACACATCAACAAGACGATAAATACCCAAAACAAAGAATTATATAAATGGTCAATTAAGTGTCTTGAGCATGCAAATGGTCCCTAGGTCTAGTGGCAGGTGGTAAGTTCTCGCATATTCAGGGATTGAGTCTCGCCGCCTACACTGTATAGGAACTTGACTAATGAGTTGGCCAGTTGTAGTCCAATGTTGACAAAAAATTATCTTGAGCATTTGTATAATTAGTGAAAGTTTATGTTTTCGATTCCATTTTAGTTATTTTTATAAACTAAAGAGAGAAACTTTTAAACTTTAAAATATTAACTATTCATATTGTAGACAAAAACTAAGAGATCCCTATATACACCCATAAAACCAATTAGGATTTTTGAAGAGGCACTGAATTATGTGATTGACATTAAGGTAACTATAAAAGATATCATGATCAACACTAGAAAAATTTAACTTATGAAATAAGTTGATTAATACGTTAAAAAGTAAAATAACTCCCTAATGTTCGCTTTTGTACCGAATAATGAGTTAGCAAAAAAGCGGAAATAAATCAGAAAGTAATCGGAAATTAGTTTTGAGACATATATATATATCTTAATGTTATATATTATGTATTTTATACTCAAACAATCATATTGTGGTAGTGCAATGGTTTAATACCCTTTGAAGGACCTATGTATTGCCAGTTTGAGTGCAATTTCCGGATTTTTTGTGTTAATTTTAATTGAAGGGATAAATTTTCTTTTCGCATTATCCTCTTCCTCAACAAACCTTAATTTTTCTGCAAAATCAACGAACGGTCGTCTCCTTTATCGTCACTTTTTTTGTGTTTTGTGTATTTGTGCATCCTATAATTGTAGATCTAGTTAAAATATAGAAAGAATGAATAGAATAGTCCAATAAAATACGTTAATTACTACAATAATCTTGTACTTAACTATGAGTAGTAAAAAAGATGAAACTATTTGTATTTCTTAAGAGAATGCCATTTAGGTTTAATTTTTTTAAATAATCTTTAAAAAAATTGTGAAGAAGAACAACAATGAATTATTTTATTCCTGTTTTTGCTGTGCTTTTTTGTCAATTTCTTGAAGTTTTAGGTACTCTATAGTCATCTTCATTTCTCCTTTAAGGTATGAATTGATTACTTTCATTTTCATGGAAGTTCATAATTCCCAAATTAGGTATTTTCTATATAACTCAAATATGAGGGTTTTGTTGAGTGAATTGAGTTGCGTTGTGTGGAATATTGGTTGGATATCTTGATTAGAGCATAAAATTACAAGGTTAGGTTGAAGATGATGAATAGTAACAAAAACCTACATAGCATACCAAAACTTACATAACATACCAAAACTTGCACAACGTGAATCAAAATTTCTACCGATGTACGATTACTCAGTGATTAAACACATCAAGACGGTGCGTTTTAGAACAAGGGGTACAAGAATGAAAGCAAACATCATAAGAAATATAAGAAATGAAATTTTCTTGGTTGCCATTACTTATTATTATTTATTATGTTGTTGGAGGATGCAACAAGTTTCTGTTAAAATATAAACAATGTGATGACCAAGTTGACGTTTTTTTCAATCGAATGGTTTCAATTTTTACTATGAAACTAAAGATGTTTGAGGTAATCTACCAACATTTGATTAATTCCAAAATATATCAAATTCAAAGATTAATTACCATACTAAAAGAAAAAAATTAATGTACTTTTATAGACTTTCCAAAGCTACTTAGATTTTTAACTATTCTTTAACATATATTGTTAATATATATATATATATATATATATATATATATATTCTTAGCACATATCTTGATTTTATATTCTTTTGAAGATGATAAAAATAGTTCACAATCTTAACAATGAAATTAAAGTATAATAAATATACAAATTAGCACCATATTACCCATTCAAATATCTTTTATAATGGAGTTTTCCTTTTGCTTTGTTAAATTGATGAGGATTTCATAATATCATGGTTACAAATGCATTTTTTTTTATCAACAACAAATTATATCATCACAAATCACAACAGTAAAGAGTTACATCAAGAATCATAAGGAGACTCTCTTATTCTACGGACGAGAGTATCCGCTTTATGATTCAGAGATCTTGGAATAACAGATAGAGAAAGATAAGCAAATTATAAACTTAGCCTGGAGAACTCCTCCTGGTAGGGTATGAAAGCCGTCCACTCCTCTAGACGATTTATTATCTTCAAAACCGTCTAACAATTTGTTGATATCTCCACCTCCATGATTTTTAGCTCCATGAGAGACTCTACTGCCCAAAGAACAACTTCAACCTCTGCATAAAGGGCTGAAAGACTTTGGTGACCTTCTCTAGCCCCCATATACTCTCCTTGCACTGACTCTGAAAAGCATAACTAATCCAAACCCGTATGATGGTCGGTATTCTTCCAAGAAGCGTCCACAAAATATTTGTAGCCTGTGAAACTTAGATTAGTTGTGGATGGAAAAACCAATGAAGACTTTTTAAAAGCAGTGTGAACGTCTAAGGGTACTCTATAGCCCTTCATCTCAGTTCGAGCAGCAGACCATTCTTTATAATCTACTTCCGCTTGAGTCATTATATTGTGAGGATCTATATCTTGAATTGAAAAGCAATAAGTATTATGCGCTTTCCAATGTGCCAAATAATACATGTAAAAATGTTGATTTCATCTTGATCTGGTAGACGCCAGAACAAATAATCAAGATTGTACCGAATAGATTTGCTAGGAAAAAAATCAGGCGCCGACAAGATACATGAGAGGGCCCAACTTTGAAGTGTTGGTGAACATTCAAAGAGGACATGATTAATGGTCTCATATTCTGTACCACAACGCATGCATCTAACATCGCAATTTAATCCTCTCTTAGTTAGATTCTAGTTCATTGTAGTACACCTGTAAGTCTTGCCAAATAAAATGTTTAATTTTATTCGAACAATTTAATTTCCAAACCTTGTTATGCAATGCTTGAAAATTTGGGCCAAATTGCCCCACATCTAACATAGAGTAAGATTCTACAATGTGACCTGTTTTAGTAACGTGCAAGTATTAGCCTAATATCTCTAGGCTCGAAGTACTGATTGACTAAAACTTCTTTCCAAGATCCATCCCTATAATCAATGAATTGGTTAACAGTCAAATTCGGAAACAAATTCAGGCTCAAAAAGATGCGGGCAGGGGAACAATATCCGGTATTTATGGGTCTTTCCAGACCTTGATATTTTTACCATCGCTAATTTTCCTTATAATCCCTTTAGATACTAAAGATCTACCTGAATAAATGCTTCGCCAATCATAAGAAGGAGAATCTTTCATTGTTGCCATTAAGGGATACTGTTCTATAATATCGTCTTTTCATCACTTTAGCTAAAAGTGAATCCAGAAAATCAAGAAGTCGCAAAAGGTGTTTAGCCAGAAGAGCCGAGTCAAATTCCTCCAAGGCTCTAAAACCTAATCCTCCTTCGGACTTTGGTTTGCATAGTTTTTTCCATTGTTACCAGTGTATACCTCTGGATGTTTCCGAGTTTGACCACCAAAAGTTAGCTATAGCTGAGTTAAATGGCATTATTACCACCTTAAGTATATGATAACATGACATTACATAAGTTGGTAAAGCAGTAAGAACCGATTTAATTAAGACCTCCTTTCCCGCTTTTGATAGGAATATGGAATACCAATTATTTATCCTTTCCTGAAGCTTTTCTCGCACAAAAGCGAAAAATTTTGTTTTGGCTCCTCCTATATTTTCTGGAAATTTTAAATAGGAGCCCATTCCTCCTATATTTGTGATCCAAACTGGATATATGATTTATCAACATTAGTTTGTTGACCAGAGACTAATTCATACTCCTTAAGTATTTTTAATATTTGTTGTGCTTCGTCTTTGGTACCTTTGCAGAAAAATAAACTATCATCCGAAAATAAAAAATGAGAGACAGCTGGACTTTCAAGTGCATTTGACAAACCCATTATGGCTTTCCTTTGCTCGGCATGTTGCAATTTAGCAATGATAACTTCCATACAAAGGATAAATAGTTAGGGTGACAAAGGATCCCCTTTTCGTAAACCCCTATGTGAAATAATACATCCACCCAAAACATTGTTAATATTTACAGAGTATTCGACACTAGTTATGCAGTGCATGATATATTTTATCCACTATTCACAAAATCCTAACTTTCTCAGCAGAGTAGCGACAAAGTTCCATTTTACTATATCATATGCTTTACGCATGTCTGTTTTTATAGCCATAAATTGACTTTTCACCGCCTAAGGCATAAAACATCTCCTGGGCAATCAAAATATTCTCTGAAATAAGTCTCCCAATAACAAATGCCAACTGGTTTTCAGAAGTGAGTTTCAGTGGAACTCGTTTGAGTCTCAGCTACAAAACCACATAAATTAATATATAACCAACATTACATAAAGTAATAGGTCTTAAATCCACCATTTTAGTTGGCTGGAAAATCTTTGGAATGAAACAAATATTTGTCTTATTCAATCCCTGTTCAAATGTTCCATGGCATAGAAACTCATTAATCAAGGAAACTAAATTCTCCTTAATAATATCCCATGAATTCTGGAAAAAAATGTCAGTCATGCCATCTTGTCTTGGGGTTTTCTCTGGATCCATCATGGATAGAGCTGTCTCCTATTATAAATGCATTTAGAATGTCATTTTGATCAGTGACTTGATTTCACCTATATATTTATATCAGTAATAAAGAAATTTCTATTAATTTTTTTTTTTAATTTTGATTTTTATAAACATGATCTGATATATATTCGAATCAAACCCAATGCAAAAAAAGAAAAAATACCCAAATATATTTTATATCAATGAATTAAAAAATTCAAAACTCAGAAAAATTCGACCCGGACCAAACGGGTACCCGAATGACCACATTTGTCTTGAGATATGAAAGCCTTAATTAATATTCATATAAAACTAATTTAAAATAGATTTATTATGACCTTTTCTCAAACCCATATATTATATGTTGTTGAGAAAAAACATAAATTGTAATGAATCCGGCTTTTGATGTTTATTTTTTCTTTGATGACAAATACCATTTTCAACCCAACACTAAAACATTATTTTAGTGTCAAATTTTATATGTAATTGTTGTTCAATTTTTTTTCGAGTCAGTTATCAGATTTTAGGAAAAATGACCACTTTCTTTCTTTGTCTTTGTTTATTGGCCGTAAATTATTAAAAATCCTTGTATTGAAAATTTTGTTAATGTAGCTGTAGAATTAGAAAGATATTGGAGAGTGCAAATTCTTTGTTGCAACTGGATGTCAAGAAGAAAATGGCTAAATGTATCAAGGTTCTTTATGGATAATTCACGGCCTAAAGGTAGCTAACAAGGCTGCAATCAGATGTCACGAAAGCACTTTTAGCCAATTTCTTATGGACTATGGTTTCACTTGATGCAAGCTGATTCCTCTCCAATAAATACTGAGATAGCTGGGTGTTAGATTTGATAGGAATGAAATTTTGATAGATTTTACGTGATTTTAGTGAGTTTTCATAATATTTGAAATGATTTAATATGATTTTCATTTATTGTTCAAACAATCATGTAGTGATTTTAGGAGATCTTCTTTATAAATTGTTGTGAGATTCTATGTGATTTAATGGAAAAATTCATGTGATTTAACATTTATTAGAATCTCAAGAACTACCAATTACTCATCAATACACTTTTCCTTATGTTTCGTCACTTTGCACCAACATATCACCATACACACTCAATAAATCATTGCATTTACCATAGAAATGAACAAAACTTGTAGCCACAAAGCATATTTAACAAATCCAATTCCCAGAATCAATCCATGAACCGTTAATCCAACATGAACTTGTCCATTGTTAGAACAAACTTTCATAACCAAAGGAAAAATATATTTATCAAGTTGAACCAATCATATTCTCATCATACGCACAATAAACGATACTGTCTCAAAGAAAGAGAAACGTATTCAAATATTCTTTGATAAATCGAATCTGGAGTTAAGTACAAAGATGACCAACTTTTTCAAAAACCGAGGAAGAGTAAGAAGGAGAGGACGAAGACGTTGACGTTGAGAATGAGATGAAGATGGAGATCAAATTCTTGTCTTGCTCAAGAAGTCGGATGATTTGGGCATGAAATTGATTAAGTTGGGTGTTAGATATGCAAAAATGGATATAAGAATGATTCTTTATAAAACATATTCACTACAAGAAGACAGTCATTTTGTTGCGATGGAAAATTGCGATGCCAAAAGGGTGTCGCAAAATTGCTTTGCCATTGCTACGTTCTTGCGATGACAAAACCCGCATCGTAAGAGCGTAGCATAAATGCGACGCCGATAAAACGTCGCAAGTTTGCGGTGCTATTGCGATTCTTTTGCGACACCGTTAAATATGTCGCAAAAGCATCACAAACCTGCGACGTTCTTGCGAGAAAATATTTCTATTGCATGTTTGCGACATCTTTGCGGTTGTTTTGCGTTTGACATTTGCCACATCGCAATTCCGTAGCAGAATTTCCGTTTTTGCCGATAAATATCCCCACATGGGAATGTATTTTGACACCAAACCAGAAGTAATGAGAGAGAAACTAGTGAGAGAAAATTTTGTGTGCCAAAAAAGTCCAATAAATTATAAATCTTGATAAAATAAATGACGTCGAAACATGAAGTGTTCACTTTACGACTATAGATGTATAATCGAAGGGATGGAGACTGGAGAAGTGACAAAGGTGTTCCGAGATGGGTTGCGGGCATTTATAAATCAGGCGGCAAATAACCCACATACTCCAAATGACGGTAACATATTTTGTCCGTGTATAAAGTGTGGGAACAAGAAATATTTGAATATCGATATGGTCAAAAGACACGTTTATAATAGGGATTTACTCCAAACTATTATGTCTGGTTTTCTCATGGGGAGGGGTATAGCTTGAGTGTTGGAAGTAGTAATACGGGTGTTCGTGGTAATGATCAAGGTAGTCATGAATATGCTAATAACAACTATGGTGGTAGTATGTTTGAAAATTATGCTCATTTACAAGGAAATATGTCTTATGATATGGTTACAGATGCATATCATGGTAATATTCACGATGTCGTTGAAAATATTAGTGAAGAACCTAACGCGGAAGCAAAACAATTTTATGATATGCTAGATGCTGCAAATCAACCCATCTATGAGAGATGTAGAGATGGTGTATTTAAACTGTCATTAGCATCTAGGTTGATGTCTATTAAAAGTGAAGGAAACATAAGTGAGAAAAGTATGCATCAATTTGCTGATGTGCTTAAAGAGTATTTGTCGTAAGATAATAATTCTGCTGAGAGTTATTATGAAATGCAGAAGGTGGTTGCGGGTCTAGGATTTTCATCTGGAATGATTGATGTTTGTAGTGAAAATTGCATGATTTTCTGGAAAGATGATGATAAGTTGCAGGATTATCGTTTTTGTGGAAAACCAAGATACCGTGCAACAAAGAGAAGGACACGTGTCCCATACAAACGTATGTGGTACCTTCCAATCACTGATAGATTAAAACAATTATATCGATCGTGAGAGGTTACACATTCATCAGATGCAAAGGCTTGGAAACATTTTCAAACGGTACATTCTGACTTCGCTAAAGAGTCTAGGAATGTATATATAGGTTTATGCACTGATGGATTTAGCCCATTTGGTTTATCTGGTAGACAATATTCTCTATGGCATGTCATATTGATACTATATAATCTTCCACCAGATATGTGCATGCAAAGCGAATTTTTGTTTATGATTATTCTAGTATCAGGTCCTAGTCATCCGAAGCGCTCTCTCGATGTGTGCCTGCAACCTCTGATTCACGAGTTTAAACAGTTATGGTATAGGAATATTTGCACATTCGATTATTCGCAGAAGCAGAATTTCAACATGCACGCAGTTTTATTGTGGATAATAAGTGACTTCCCGGCGTATGGAATGTTATCAGGATGGACGACACATGGAATGTTATCTTGTTCATATTGTATGGGTTTGTCAGATGCATTTCAATTAAATCATGGCAAGAAATCCTGTTGGTTCGATTGTCATCGTCGGTTTCTGTCCATGCATCATCCATACAGAAGGAACAAGAAATTGTTCAAGAAAAACAAGGTTGTGCGTGTTCCTCCCCCCAACACACATGTCAGACAGTGAAATGTTGGAGCAAATTGATCATTATGGTGCTCAGGAAACATGTGAATGTGGGGGCAATTGGCACATTCTAGGAAACATACCTGACGGATATGGTGATTCTCACAACTGGCACAAGAAGAGTATCTTTTGGGAACTCTCATATTGGAAAGATCACTTACTACGACACAATCTGGATCCGATGCACATTGTTAAAAACTTTTTTGACAACATTATGAACACGATAAAAAATGTGTAGAGAAAGAGTAAAGATAATCTCAAAGCCAGGTTGGACTTGGCCGAAATATGTGCAATATCCGAATTACATATCACCATGGATGGAAAACAACCGATTTCGATATTTCGTTTGTCAGGAGAAGCTAAACAAAAATTATTTAGCTGGATTTCTTCAAATGTAAAGTTTCCGGATGGTTACGTGTCTAAATTCTCAAAGTGTATAGAGCAAGGGAAAAAATATCGGGTATGAAGAGTCACGATTGTCATGCATTCATGCAGTGACTCTTTCTTTTGCATTACTTGAGCTCCTTCCAACTATTGTCCATGAATCAATAGCCGGTAAATGGTTTTATAGTTTTGATTTGTCTAATTGTAGTAATTATAAAAGTGGTTTGCTTATAATAGTGATTTGTCTAATATGTAGGGATCGATGGATTTTTTAGGGATCTTTATACACGAACACTAACAATGGATGACATAGCACAATCAAAAAGTAACATTCCGGTGTTGCGTTGTAACTTGGAAATGATATTTCCTCCTACATTAGCATAATCATGTTGAAATATTTTTTAGAAAAAATATTAACATTGAATAACAAGAGATTTGATATGATTTTAAAAAATTGTGATTAAATAACAAGAGGTTGTGAATTATTTTAAATGATTTTGTAAAAATTTCAAGTTCAATAACACATCATTTAGAAAATGATTTAGAAATCATTAGTTGAATAATATGTGATTTATGAAAAAAACAGCACAATCACTTAAAAAGACACTCACTAATGGAAAAATATATAAATGACTTCAAATTTGTTTTTATGAAAACTTTTGTATGAAACTTTTTTTCACGGAAAGTTTTTTACGCACTAGTTTTTTTTAGTCTCAATATTTTGTTTTATAAATTATATATTGATAAGTTATTTTATAAACCTTATAAAAATTAAATCTATAAGCTATCTTATAAAATTTTATAAAAGTCAACTTTTAAATTATACTTTGGCGTTTTACATAGTTTTAATCATTTTATATAGTTTTTTTATAAATTTACATAAAACTTTATGAATTGAAAAGTTATCTTGTTAAACTTATTTATAAGTTATCATATAAAATTTTGTAAAATGAATTTATAAGTTAGCTTATTAAACCTTATAAATATACTACTTTGAATTTTATGAATTACAATCATTCTAATGAGTTTAATTATCAAGTAGGTCTATTAGAGATAATATTTAGATTGATTTACTACTTTTGATCATTCTCATGGGTTATTCAGATTTATAACTTATATTATTAAACCTTATAAATAAACTATTTAAAATTTCTGAGCTATAATCATTTTATGGGTTTAAGCATCAAGTGAATTTGTTTATGGTATAATATTTAGCTTCATCTAATAATTTTGACCATTCACTTAGGTTTAGGCTTTTCATTCAAGAATTGTCATAATCATTTATTTGGGTTTAGACATTCAATTAATTTGTTTAAGGTATAATATTTAGCTTGATTTACTTATTTTGATCATTACATTGGGTTTAGATATCTATTTAGGGTTTAGTTTTTTCTTTCATTCAAGAGTTAATATATTCATTCGTTTCGATTAATATATCCATTGAGTCTCTTTAGGATACAGTTTTAGCTTGATTTACTAAATTTTGATCATTATTTGGTTTAGGTATTCAATTAGAATTTAGTTTTTTGGTTCAAAATAATTTATTTATAAAGTTTAATAAGATAATTTTTCATTTAAGTTTTGATAGGATTTTGCAAGATACTATTTATAAGGTTTTATAAAGTCTCTTATAAAATTTTATACATGTTAAAATCAAACTTTGAGATGAAAAACAAAATTTAGCCGTATAAATTTGATGGGAAAAATTTCAAAAAAAAATCGCAATAAGAAATTTAAAAAAGAATTATATAAGGGTATCGTAGGTATTTTAAATAATACAGGGTAATTGTTTGAAAATTTCTAAAAAGAACAATGTTTAAAAAGTTGTTGCATATAATTATAAAAATTAGATCTAAAAATTTTACGTTATTCTAATATCATATTTTAAAACTTATTTTTAAAAATTATCTTTCTTTTTTCTAATGTTTATATAATTAGTTACATAAACTATCAAAATGAAATATGTTTGTTCTAATTTAAATTATCTTTCGCACACATGTTTTTGTATTGAAGATGATTATTTTAAAAAAAAATATAACCAAAATTAAAATTATCATCAATTTAACATTGTTTTGTTTACTTTTTAATGAAGATAATTATATTATCATATAAAAGTATTACAGCTTTTTCTTTGTCTTTTTGTTTGTCTAAATTTAACTTTATATCTTTTCCTTTGTATTTTTTATGAGATAAATCTAATTCCATAGTTTTCAATAGTTACCATAATTTCTATTAATTCCTCATTGAATATTATATTCTATTCAATATAAACATATATTGTTACTTCTCAATCCACCACAAATTGCACAATCCACCACAAACACTCTTTAAATTTATGTTTTCCCCTAAAGCTGTTCTTAGTTTATTTTTTTATGTTTTGACAACGGTCAAAAAGTTACTTCATTTGTTTTCATTTGGGAAATCAATTTAGTTTTAAATCAACACAAAATCAAGATACAAATCTTGGCACTCTTATATTGAGTTTGAATCAAATTAAACACTCTTCTTACACACTCTAAAACCAAAATATCACTGAGTATCATTGCTTACACTTGCTTCGTTTTATGTGTTGCTTGCATCTTAAAAAACTAGTATATGGGAACATTTCATCTCTTTGTTTGTGGTGAAACATGTAATGAGTTTTTTGCTGAGCTTTCAAGCCCTGATTCTTTAATTCCCTCATCTGATATGCACAGAAAACTTAACTTGGTTTTTGGTACCGAAATAGATCTTAAATAGTTAGAAAACATTATCTGATTGCAATGTTTTAGCTAATCCAGTCTCAACCTGAAAATGTGTTCTCTAATGATGATCCAGTGTTTTGTATCCAGACTTTCACAAATGGAATCAAATAAATTGATCTAAGCACTTCATAAGAGAACAAAAATCCAATAATGCAAAGAACAATTAAAAAAAAAACAATTTTGAAATTAAAATCTAAATAACTTGCAAAACAAGAATGTGAAGTCAAGAGAAATTTTTTTTTTCTTGAATCCAAAAAAGCTTCCACAGTGAGATGGTAAATTGAGCTTTTGAATACCATGATACAATCATAAATAGACTACAAAAGTTTCACCCTTTTGTAGAATCAACAAACAAAGGCATAAACTCTAACAATGAACTCACAAAAACAGACAAACGAACTTACTTTTAAAAAATAGAAATGAAGAGAAAAGCTTAATCAAATCCTAAGGACTAACACCCATTATATAGGGATGATGCCAAAGTATTATAGGCAAGTTAGGATTTCTCTTACTTGAAAAAAAAATCTTCACACAAATGGAGTTGATTTAACGTTACCCCATTTTCAAAGAGAAGACGAAGATGCTAGGGATCGACAACTTTAGTTGCTTTTGGAGCAAGTTGGATTTCATGGGCCTAACACTTGAAGATCTTATTTTTAAAGAAAGATCTTAGCCTACTTAGAAAGGAATTAAAACAATTCAAAACTCTTCAAAATAACACTTTTTGATCATCAATCTTACTTTGATTTTAACATATAACTACACTACTTGTAGTGCACATTACTCGGAATCTAAAGACTCCAAAATTCATTATGTCATTTAAAAATAATAAACAATTTTGTGTCAAAAATAAAGTTCTAACAGTCTCCCACATGAGTGGAAATAATTCCAACCATAGCAGGTTATGGATTAACTGACATATAAAAAAAGACTCAAGAGATTGACACGACATATTAAACTGACTCAAAAGACACAAAAGACTAGACAGGCGGCTGAGTTTAAACGAAATGCACTAGAAGTATCTATCGGGCTTAGTTGGCCTGAAAGTGAACATGATGTATTAAACTTTCAGGTTTTGTATATAAACCGATACAATATTTATAATGTAGTGTTATTTTTTGTAGAGTAGTAACTTCTAAAAAGTACTTGAGAGTGTGGGTACCAAGTAACTTCTAAAAAAATACTTGAAAGTGTGGGGTTACTTTGTAATTTCAAAAAATACTTGAAAGTGTAGGAGTACTTAATAAAACGGTTATATCATATCCAAAACAGGTCAAAAAGGGACCTAAATAGTTGATTATATTTTCATCGAATATAAACACTATAATAGTGTTTATTGATAGTCGATATGTAAATAAGCAATATCAAATATGTTTATATCAGAGAAACCAATCGTGACACTATGGTAGCTCACTTGGCTATACGTTAGGCAATGAATAATCTATATAATGGTAAATCTTATAAGAAGATAACATAAAACCATTAAACAATCAAACAATTAATCTCAAATGAAATTATCTCAATGGATTATATCCAATTGGTTGAAAAACCTAGAATACACTTGTTAAATATGTGTCATGAGATAAAATTGTAAATCATCGAGAGGAATGAGTTAAAAGCCTATAACTTAAGAGGTTGTGTGATAGTAATACTATCTATGCGACTGGAGATCCTAAGATCTAGGTTCAAAGGAAAAACAAAGTCAAGCGGAATCTGATAAGCACACTAAGAGACTTATGTCTCTGCCCTATTCCTAAGATGATTACGAATGCTTTATGTATGTGTAGAGGATAAGCATTCGCTTATAATGGTTTGACCATTATGACCTTGAGATATAAGTGGATTATTATAAGATGCTCCTTAAAACAAAGCTAATGGAAAATTACCTTGTGAGTGTGAAATGAGACCGTTTCTAGGAGAATGAAGGTCATGCTAAATTCTCCAAATTCCCTCATGATTAGCCATGCATGTTTACAGCCAAAATGAACACAATACATAACCTAGTTATGTGAGAAAATGAAGTTGGGTTATAGTTGTTGTTATGGTTTACATCAAAGTCTGGAAGGTTCAAGATATCATGTTCACTTTCTGGTCGAGTAAATCCGATAACTATTAACAATGACTGGTTCTGGGATTCAAAATCCTATCAACTCATATATAGTGGATTTTTTTTGTACTCTTAAAAGTCATTTTTCGAGTTTGTGTGTCTAGAGTCATTTATATTCATGTGGGGGATTTTTGGACTCAAATTTGAAGATCTAAATTTGTGTCTATGTGAATGATAAATGTTTGTCTAATATTTGTTGTTTGAAATGCACAAAATAGACTACTACAGTATATATTGTTTAGAAGTTTTAACAAAATTAAATAACCTATGTTTTATATCAAACTAGGTGTAGGCCCGCGTGAACGCGCGAGAATATGTTGTTACGAAACCTTTGACGAATATCGTATCACTAATTCATGAAGACATGCTGAAAATATTCGAAACATAAAATGCTTTAAAAACTTGTTCTATATTTACATGACACGATACTTTGGTTTTACGAATTATATTTTGTTGTATCTCAAAACATAATAGTATGATCTCTTTATAAAGACTACAAATAAGTCACATGAGGTTGGGTTCATGGGTAATCACACTTTTGAATTAGTGTATATTAATAAGTTTGTGGTAATTATTTTGTTTTAGAACAATAACGAAACAATAAGTTTGTTTTCAAAATTTGGGAATCAACACTCAAAGTTTCGAACAGAAACCCCAAAAGAAACAATGGGAATCGTAACCCTGTTTCAAAAACTCACAATGGTCTATCATAATAAAAGATAAGAAATATATATTTTATTATTATATCACAATTCTGTTAATCTAGGAACCGGAGACTTAATAATGTTATTTAAGAAGCAATGCATTTGGACGTTATACTTAAAGAGCCGTTAGAAGAAAAAATCACAAGGGCTAAGAAGAGATCACATGTGATACAAAGAGCCGTTTTGACACATCCTTATTTTCCTCGAGAAGTGTGACCCGACCATCTCAGGATCAGCCTCACCATCTCGGGATATGCGATATGTGATCCGAGACTTTCCTCTTTGGTCTTTTACTTTACATAACGTATGTACTTCTTTTGTATTTTTTTAGATTAAGAAGCCCTAGTACATTAGTCAATATATATGTAACTCATATAAAGAAATACAGTTAAGAGAAAGATAAATCTCTTCTTCCCAATCTCTCTAATCTTAAATTTTTCTTGTCCTCAATCTCTCGGATCACTTTAATCTTCCTTATAATCTCTATAAAATTACAAATTTTTCCTTCCAATTCTTATTCCAAAGGTCAGAGAATTAACGCATTCGAGATGCAAAGATAACCAAATTTGAGAAAACCTATTCTTCTCCCAACTACAAATAAAGAAATGATGGTAAACACGCATTCTAAAGTCACAATAACTTAATAACGTAAATGTTATGTTAACGTTAATACTAATTCACATTATACTAATTATACCATTAAGTTGCCATTTACTTGTATGTAAAATCTTTGTTATTAAGTTCACCTCCTTGTATAAATATCTTATACATGTGATGAATAAACACAACACTTTCATATTATTTTATGGTATCAGAGCCCAAAGGTTTCTTTGACCCATTTTTCTTTTCTACTACTTTATATATTGCCGCCGTCGTCCTTCTCTTAAGCCACCGCAGCCATCGTTGTTTCTAACTTTACACCATGAGTACGACATCTACTAAATCTGCTTCTCTGATTCCTTCCTCTACAAGCAATGATGCTGTTTCTTCATCTCTATATGTTCATCATCCCTTTGATAATCCGGGCTGTCTCATCACGTCTGTTACCTTGTCTGAACACAACTACTCGGAATGGGCTACCGAATTTTGGAATTCTCTTCAAGCCAAAGAGAAGATCGGTCTCATTGATGGTTCGATCACCAAACCTACAACACAGCCCGATCTCACGCGTTGGACTACTGCAAACTCCATGATCATTGGTTGGATCCGTACTTCTATCGATCCTAAACTTTGCTCTACTGTTTCTCATGTTCCTGATGCCTATATGCTGTGGGAATCCTTCTCATTGATGAAATCACCAAATTTCAAACAAAATGGACAATCTGTACTTGAATTTTATGGTTGTTTGACAAAGCTATAGGAAGAATACAACGGTATATCTCCTGCTTGCACATGTATTTGCGCAGCCTCTACTATGCTCGAGAAAGAACGTGAAGATGCTCGTGTCCATCGTTTCCTTTTTGGTCTTAACGAGGCATGGTTCAGTTCCTTACGTTCTCAAATAATTGATGACGATCCGCTTCCTCCACTCAACTCTGTTTATTCGCGTGTCATCCGCGAAGAGCAACATATTCTTACTATGCGCTCTAAAGAGCTTCAGACTGATGTTGTCGGGTTTGTTGCACGATCGGATCCCGAAAACTTACTTGTTACCGCCTCTTCTCTTCCTCACAGCCGTGATCCGAACATATTTTACACTCATTGCAACCGTAAGGGTCATGACCATACTGAATGTTTTGCTCTTCATGGCTATCCTGAGTGGTGGTACGAGCAACAACAACAACGCTCCTCTTCATAGCCTCCTCGTGGTCGTGGTCGGTCTTCTCAGCCTCGCGGTTGTGGTGGTCGCGCCAATGCTTCTCGTCTGGCTCCTCATGATCAATCCTCCACTACATCTTCGACTGATCAGCTTACTACCTTGATCAACCTACTCCAAAGCCATCAATCTCAGCTTTCATCGTAACGTCTCTCTAGTAAAACTGAATTTTCTGATGTTATTTTAGATACTGGTGCCTCTCAGCATATGACAGGCAATCTCAGTCTTCTCCAGGATGTCTGAGATATATCTTCATCCTCTGTCACTTTTCCTGATGGTCGACGGTCTCGGGCTGTGCAATCTGGAACTATCCTTTTAAGTTTCCAATATTCATTGTCGGATGTCCTTTATGTTCCTGATTTTATCTGCACGCTTATCTCTGTTTCCAAACTTCTAAAAGAAACGGGTGGTATTGCCATATTTACTGATACACTTTGTGTTTTACAAGACCGTTCCACGAGGACTCTGATTGGAGCAGGTGCAGAGAGGGAGGGCGTGTATTATTTCAAGGGTGTTTCTGTTGCTCGGGTTCCTTATTATGCACATGTGGTTTTGTCTCCTTCCGAACTTTGGCACCGTCGTCTTGGACATCCTTATTCTGCTGTTTTGTCTAATTTACCAGCTTTCGAATTTACCAAAGATGTTTTTAAACACATCTCTCACTGTGATACCTGTGTTCGAGCAAAACAAACACATGATGTTTTTAATGAGAGTTTTAATAAAGCCTCTGCACCATTTTCTTTAATCCATTGTGATGTTTGGGGTCCTTACCGGACACCTTCTTCTTGCGGTGCTGCTTATTTTCTCACCATTTTTGATGATTATTCCCGTGCAGTATGGGTCTACTTACTACTTGAAAAAATCAGAAGTTACGGGTCTTCTTAAAAACTTCTTTGCTATGAGTGAGACACAGTTTCAGAAACTGGTCCAATCCATTTGCACTGACAACGGCAATGAGTTCATGGTCCTCTCCTTGTTTTTTTGCGAGCATGGTATTCTTCATCAAACCTCTTGCAATGACACTCCTCAACAGAAAGTTCGTGTAGAACGCAAGCACCATCATCTCCTGAATGTTGCTCGTGCATGTTTATTCCAAGTGAATCTGCCAATCGATTTTTGGGGAGAGAGTATCTTAACAGCTGCTCATCTCATCAATCACACCCCTACTCTAGTTCTCAACGACAAGACTCCATACGAGATGCTTCATGGTATATCTCCATCTTATCATTCTCTCCACATTTTTGGTTGTCTTTGTTATGCTCATTGTCGTGCCCGTGATAAAGAAAAATTTGGTGCTCGGAGTCGAAAATGTCTCTTTGTTGGCTACCCCTATGGAAAAAAGGGCTGGCGTTTGTTTGATCTTGAATGCAATGAGTTTTTCATTTGTCGGGACGTCGTGTTTGTAGTAACTGAATACCCGGGCTATTCTACATCTCTCATTTCTCCTGCGGTCGACATTAACTTGGCTCCTTTCTTTGATGCACCGTCATCCCTTATCCCAATTTCTTCTCCTCCTCCATCTGCTTCCGCTGCTCTGGTTCTTGTCTTACCCGCAGATCTTGTGGCGACAGTCACCTCCCCTACGGTATCTAGTCCATCTTTGCCTGTTTGTGATTCACCTTCCAGCAGTGTCTCTCATACGCCTCCTTCACCCGCCTCTCCTATATCTTCTCCCGGTATTCCGGAACTTCTAGGTCATGGACAACGTACTAAGACACCCTCTGTTTTGCTTAGAGACTACGTCTTGCCTCGTGCTTCGCAAATAATACACTCTCCTTTTCTCACTTCATCTTCTTCTTCAGATCCTTGTCTCTCGGTTCCAGGTAATTCCATATACCCTATGTCTGATTATCTCTTTGACGAATGCTTCTCTCTTGGCCATAAAGCGTTTCTTGCAGCGTTCCTCACACATGTGGAACTCGCTTCTTACAACCAAGTTGTTTATGACGCGGTTTGGAAAGCTTCAATGCAAGATGAGATCAAGGCGCTGGAGGATAATCACACATGGCAGATCACCACTTTACCTCCAAGAAAACGGGCCATCAGTAGAAAATGGGTATTCAAACTCAAGTATCACTCTGATGGTCATCTAGCTTGACACAAATCTCGTCTTGTGGCCCTCGGAAATCGACAAACAGAAGGGTTGGACTATACAGATGCGTTTGCACCCGTTGTAAAGCCTACCACAGTTCGTCTCATGCTTTAACTTACTTCTGCTAAACAATGGGAGGTCCACCAGATGGATGTCCATAACGCTTTCCTTCATGGCGATTTAAAAGAAGAAGTCTACATACACCTTCTTCCCGGTTTTCACACATCAGATCCATCTGATGTATATCTCCTCCAGAAAAGTCTCTCTATGATCTTAAACAGGCTTCTCGTTGTTGGTTTGCTAAACTCCACAGTGCCCTACTCACCTATGGCTTTGTTTAAAGAAAAGTTGACTATACTCTCTTCTCCTATATTCGCGGTACGGTTTTGTCTTCACATACTCATCTACGTGGATGATTTTATTGTTGCCGGGAATGATCTCTCTACTATTCACAAGTTCAAGAACTACTTGCATCGTTGTTTTCACATGAAAGATTTGGGAAAGCTGAGACACTTTCTCGGCATTGAGGTTGCTCGAAATTCTTCGGGTATTTTTCTCTCTCAACATAAATACGCTCTTGACATCATTGTTGAAACTGGTCTACTGGGTTGCAAGCCTATCTCTGTTCCCACCGAGCTGAATCGCAAACTTTCTCTAGCCACTGGCGCCCCAATATCTAATCCCGAAGCCTACCAACACTTGATTGGTCGTTTGATTTATTTTACTTTCACTCGGCTTTAACTTTGCTATATCGTCCAAGTTTTGTCCCAGTTCATGCATTGCCCTCTTCACGAGCATTGGCATGCTGCTCTCTGCGTGGTTCATTATTTGAAAGGATGTTCTGGTTGGGGCATTCTTCTTCGTGCTGACTCTTTTCTCCAAGTTAGGGCATTCTGCGATTCTGACTAGGCTGCATGTCCCCTTTCTCGACGGTCTCTCTCTGCATACATCATTTTGCTCGTATCCTCTCCAATTTCCTGGAAGACGAAGAAACAATTTACCGTCTCTATGTCTTCTACTGAAGCTGAGTACCGCTCCATGTCATTTACTCTCTGTGAGTTGAAGTGGATCAAACAGCTTCTCGCGTCGTTCGGTATCACGCATTCCCCGCCCATGATGCTATATTGTGACAGTAAATCTGCTCTGCATATTGCTGCTAACCCCGTTTTTCACGAACGGACTAAACATGTGGAGCTTGATTATCATCTTGTACGTGATGCTATCGACGACGGTATTCTACACACAGCTTATATCTCCACCAAAGAACAACCGGCGGATCTCCTCACTAAAGGTTTGCATTCCACTACTTTTACTTATCTTCTGTCCAGTTGGAGATTCAAGATGTTTTCCCGCCAACTTGCGGGAGGGTAAAGTCACAATAACGTAAACGTTTACATAATGTTAACGTTTGTTAACATTAATATTAATTAAAATTATTCTAATTATACCATTAAGTTGTCATTTACTTGTATGTAACATTTTTTTTATTAAGTTCACCTCCTTTTATAAATACCTTATACATGTGATGATAAACACAACACTTTCATTTTATTTTACATTCCTCATTTTTTTTGGAGGAAAAGGTAACAACATTCACTCCATTGTAGTCTGAAAAAAACTATTAGGCTCAAACTTATTTGGTTTGTATGTTCATAGAAAATCCAAGAAAAATTTGTAAGATTTGGCCCACAACTAAGTGACGTAATAACTCCATCGAGGTGCACGAGATCTATCGAGGTTAAACATATAGGTGATGAGAGAACTCAACAGAAAGTTGTTGAAAGAACTTGGAGAGCTGTCGAGAAAGCTCCAAGAGCTATTGAAAGCTCGACAAATCGTAGAGAATTCACAGAGCTGTAGAGAGAGCTCAAAGAATTAGAGAGAACTTGACAAATTGGAAAGAACTCGAAGATTTGTTGAGAGATCTTAGAGAGTTGTTGAGAAAATTCAAAGAGTTGTTGAAGGAAATCAGAGAGTTGGTGAGATAGGTCGACAAAATGGAAACCTTGCAAGAACTAGGAGAGTTATTGAGATAGCTTGTCAAAATAGAAAGCTATTGAAAGAACTCAGAGAGCTGTTGAGAAAACTCGTTAATTTGGAGATCTATTAAGAGAGTTCAACAAAATTGAGGGAACTCGAAGAGCTGTTGAGAGAGCTCCAGGAATTGGAAAGAACTCGGAGAGCTGTTGAGAGAATTATACGAATTGTTGAGAACTCAAAGACATGTTGCTAGAAATCAACGAAATGGAGAGTTGTTAAAACGTTATGATAACAATAGATTTAAAAGGTTCAAATAGATTGACGATAACAATAGATTTAAATATGAAACAAAAGAATACAAAAGTATGTTAAAAGATTATTAGGATCCAATTAAAGATTATAAGAGGTGAATAATAATTGTGAAACAAAGATAAACTTTTAAAATAAAATGAATAGGGTTTTCGGTAACAAATTAAGACTAATTATGTTAAACTCTTAAAATTATCGTTTACAATTAATATGATATTATATACATTTCTTAATTAGATACATATGTTATAAATTAGACATAAAATAATAAATTTTGAAATACTTGGATATTAATTTCATTGATACACTTAACATATAAAGATTCGAAAAACTTAAATGCTTTTCGTTTGCAGATCAATTTAATCTTAATAAATTTCTACTTAAATAACTAATCTCTAATCATATATAATGTAATATACCATCTCATTCTAAGATCATTTCCATAAAAAGACTACCTTTTATTAGAGGGTAATTACAAAAATGTCCTCCAAAAGAACACATTCTCAACATTGCTCTTGTTTTTTTTGATATTTTCATAAAATACCATTCATTATTGACAAATTACTAAAATATACCAAAAATATAATTTTTTTTTCACAAAATTTTTCTGCAAAAAAACAAAATTTTTGCCAAAAACAAATTTCCAGCCAAAACATTTTCCCACCTAATTTTATTTTTTATCTCCAAATTTTGATTTTACATTTATAAGATTTCATAAAATATCAATTACAAGTTATCTTATAAAATATAATTTATAAATTATTTGACAAAATATTATAAAAACGTATAAACAAATGTTTACGTAGATTTTATAAGGGTACTTATAAAATTTAAATAAATATTAGAGGGATAGAAAACAAATCCAAAGAGCCGAAATCTTTTATAAGAGTAACATAATAATAATCTCTCAATCGTGAAGAAAAATCAATAATTATAGATTGTAATCACTTAAAACGTTGCGCAAATCACATATAGAGTAAATTTATATTATATTTATGTCATATAAATTAAATTTTTTATGAAGTTTCATAAGATAAATTATATATATATTATTTATAAAGTCTCTTATAAAGATTTATAAATTTATAAAACAAAATTTTGAAATGAAAACAAAAAATATATTTGGCGGGAAGAAAAAAGTTTGTGAAAAAAAATACTCATAAAAAAATCTTTTGGGAGTATTTTCGTTTCATTAATGACGAATATTTTTTATAAAAATAAAATTAAAAAATTATTTTTGTGAAAGATTACAATAAAAAAAACATTTCTGACAATTCCTCTTTTATTATATAAAGGATTTCCTTTCTATATTCTTTCCTTTCTATATATCAATAATATATAATTTATAATTTCTAGCATTTTCTATATTTTATTTTAAATTCTCTTTATATTTATTTTCTTTTTACAAAATAAATAAAATAGACTCACTTTGTATACAAAATGTAATATTATAATATTAAATTAAGTTTGTATTCAAAAGATTAATATTATAAGTTAACTAGAGTAATCATTATCCCATTTTTTAGCGTAGGTCATATCCTAGTCCTATGTATATATTAAAGTAGAAAATATTTTTATTTTGGACATGTTATAAGTTATAGGATAAAGTTAACCTATAAATTTATAACTGCCCATAAAAATAGACTTAGTATGAGCTTCGTTATAACTTTTTATATAAAAATTAAAAATTAATAAAAATTTAATTAAAAAATTCTAAAATTTAATAAAATAATATCGGGTACCAATTCGATTATTGGTTTGGTTATGGTTCAGGCTGGAATTTAATATTCTAGGTACATAAATTTAGTTACTATTTTTGTATTTTGTCGGGTTCAGTTCTTCTATTTCAAGTTGTTGGTTCTTTTGATTTAAGACTTATTGATATATTTTTATCTTTCAGATCAGGTTTGGCTTAGTATAGGTATAGTTCAACATTGGATAGTTTATGAATTTAAAATTAATAATATAAAAAACTTGAAAAATCTAAAATTTAATAAAAGTATATTGAGTATCAATTCGGTTATTGATTTAGTTCATGTTTGGGTTTAAGTTTGGTTTTTTTGTGTATATAGATTTATAACCCATTTGGATATTTTTTTGGGTTTCATTCTTTTAATACGGGTCAATTTTGGTTTTGATTTCGAGTATCAAATTTTATGATCATGGATAAACTAGCTATATCCAGTTTATTAACATATTTTTCTCAAATCAAATATACTTTGGAACTTCATATGTCTTATCAAACAAATCTTAAGAAAATTCCAATACTCAAAATCACTAGTGTTATTTACAATTGATGTTTAGAGGATAATTTTCAAGATAATCATAGCTAAAATTGGATTCTTGTTTGGATCCAAAATGTAAATTTTAAATCTTAATCATTGAATTTAAAATTAACAATTTCCTATTATCCACAAAAGAATATACTCAAATACATAAAGAAACAAAATCATCAATTTCTTATATTTACTTACCATACTATATTTGTATTCATATTTTCAAATACATAATTAAATGGATTCAAAAAATTACTGATTGACAAAATTAAATATTATTTTATCTTTCAGAAAAAATCAAATGAGGGATTCTTAAATAAGAGTTTTAAGAGATGGGTTCTTGCCACGTGTCAACTTTCTATTGGACACTACATTTTTTTAATTTAAAATTTAAATAAAAAATAAATTAAAATAAAAAATAATAATATTTTAATTTTAAGAAACCCGAGCATCTCCTTGTTGGAGATGCTCTAATAGTCTGAGTTTACAATTAAAACAGAGTACGATTTAAGGAAACATCACATTTCAGCCTCCAACGTCTTCAAACTCTGCAAATCAAAACAAGTTAGAAGGTACCAAACTGAATCAAAGAATAAGATGACAAGTTTACCTTCCTACAGCTTGTTTTGAAGGTGAATAATGCGGCAACACTTTCAATGGTAAACTTGTACCAAAGGTATCTTGAACTCTTTAGACAAGAATGGAATGGCTCTGTGATTGTATTCAAGGTCATGATACAATCTGTATTCAGCTTCATAGTCATGAAACTTCACCTCTCCTTTCTGATTATTATGGTAATGATGCTTAGTTGAATTTAACTTTCCAAACCCAAACACACCAACTTTATCACAAATCCCAACTGCAAGCATCACAGCTTGCATTCCTGAGGAGTAGTGCAATAAATAACCTTCATGATCTTTACTCCAATCTTTGAATAACCCTTGTGTTGTCTTCTCTTCAGTGAACTTCTTCACCGAGTAATACTTAACAATGCGATTACACAGAACATCGAATCGCAGATCCGTGATAACCAAAGGAGCTTGATGAGAGTGTTTGCAAATGGTGTAATCCAAAACATGAATTGGTTCGCAAATCCAAATCACAATTGGTACTAATTCACCGTATGGATGACAATGACAACTTTCTCGTCTGGTACATTTATGCAAACGGTGACTGTTTATGAATGAAATATTGGTTTTTAATCCAACATTCTTCTCAAAATTCCGTGTTCTCGCATTGTTCAGCCGAATCACAATCTCATGTTTATCAATGCGATCACCGTATTGGCTTTTAAGCAATATGCCACTATTCCCAACTACTGCACAAGATTGATACCTTTTACTCGAAGTCGAAACAACAACACCATTGTGAGAACCAATTGGTTCCCTTACTAATTTTATCAAATCTAGCATGATATTAGGTTCATAAGCTCTTCTACGAGCCCAAACCTGTAAATTTCTCTTGAACTCTGACCAGTAACGATAAATCTGAGAGGAACGAAGCGTTACCGGTAATTTCAAAGCAATGTATATGTTTCCATTGCCGTGTTGTTGTTGTTGTTGTTGTACAATTGGTCTTGACATGGAGATGAAATGGCGTCCGTGGCTTCTCCGAGTGTGTTCGTACTCGGAAATTAAATTGACCTCTTGCTTGAATTTAAGTTCACTGGGGATCAATGGCGGCGAATTCGAGCAATGTTTCGTTGAATACAATCTCTTCAGTAATAAGACCAGAAGAACCAAGCTCAGCAATGGCGGAGGTAAAGGACAAGCTACACCGACCAGTCACCACTATAAAAAATATAAAAAATAAATTTAATTTTAAAAAAAAATATTAGAAAAATGCAAGTGACATGTGGGCTAAGTCGACATATTAGAAAAATACTCTCTCTC
>JAKUCM010009361.1:0-23955 GCA_023374145.1 Lepidium sativum | reverse complement strand
TACTTTCATCAAAGCTTAGCATCAAGACCGCATATTCCCTAACACTTAGTTGGTCTCTTAAGAAACTCAGATTCGAAACCTATTTCTTTCAAGTGCAGTCCGAAAAAGGGGCTATTGATCAAAGACCTTGGGATTCAACTTCCTCAAATTCAGCTAGTCACTAATGGTTTAAGCATTTTCGATCACTTTCTCTATCTCCTTACTCGTTTTTATTGGCTTTAGCTTTATCAATGAAGCACGAAAAAGTACGGGTTTACGCACAGTCCCAGTTCACCTTAGGCATCGATGTACTAGCTTTATCAATGAGACGCGAAAAAGTACGGGTTTACGCACAGTCCCGGTTCATTTTAGGCGATATCGAAATGGTTTTATTGATGAACACAAGAAAGTACGGGTTTACGCACAATCCCCGTTCATCTTAGACCATATATTTTGAACCGAGTTTTGAGAAGGATGCTTCTATATTCACCTTATGCTTTTCTTTTTACTTAGCTAGCTGAACCTAAGGAAGGATCTTATGCAATGTATCTCAAGCCCCTAATTTGGAAAACGGAATTCGATTATGAGGTAACAAATCAGGTTCTTTTCGAGACACAACCTAAGTATCGGTTTCAAAGGTCAATGATCTACCAATCAGTGTTCAAGAGGGAAAAAAAAACGCGAGTCTAAGAGTTCACTATGGTTACTAGCCAATCAACCTAGCAAGTCTACCTATCTAGCAAGATGATTCCCGAAATTCTAGACTCAATCCTATATGAATGCAATGCAGCTACATGAACACTCTGTTTTTGACTTATGCATTTTCGATTTTTTTTTCAAATTTTTTTGGTTTTTCTATGCCTTAGATTTGATGCAAATGATCAAATGCAAGAATAAAAACTAAGAACCACAGAAAACAAAGTCAAATATCCTCTAGAACCCTCCCCCAAACTTAAATCACACAGTCCCTTGTGTGTATAAAAGTCCGAAAGCGGATCCTAGACTAGCAAGTCAAGTGAAAAATATGCAAAAGCAAGCCAAGTAAAAGAAATGTAAAAGCAAGTCAATTGAAAAATATGCAATGGTATTTATAATGAAAGGAAGGCGTTTTTGTACCTCTTAATGATTCCAGTAGTCGGCTGCTACATTTCGCATGAGCTCCATGTAGTGGTCATTATGCCTTTGACGCTCGAGCTCAGCTTGCTCGAGCGTTTCCGTCGAGTGTTCGGAATGCTCGACTGATTGGTGCTCGAGCGGTTGGCTCGAGCTTGCTCCAGCTGCATCGAATGGTCTTCTATATGAGAAGGCTGCAGGATTTGCTGAGGAGCGTCTTGGTGGTGCGGGTTGGTGTTGCCTCTCACGATCCGTGGATATGGAGGCTCTTCTTGGGCGAATAGTTGGTGGTGGTGGTGGTCCGCTGTTCCTTTCTAGAGCTTCTATTCTCCTACTTAGATCATCGTTTTCCTGCCTTCTAGCTTCGTCGCTAGCAGTCAGCTTCTTCACCTTCTTCATCAACCATTTGTTCATTTTCTGTAACAAGCCTATGTGCTTGTGTGCTTCTCGAATTGGTTCTCTTTGACGAGGTGGCATCGTGTATTCTTCAAAACAATACGCCTCGGGATCCACTTCGTCGCTGTTTGTTGGAGATGAACTCTGCTGAGGGCCATTGGGATCGTACAAGGCTTCTAGAGGCGGATTGAAATCCGTGTTTTGCCCCATTCTTATTGTCGTGTACTCCCTGTTTGGCAAGAGTAGAAAAGCGTTTGGTCTAAGTAAATGATGGAAAGAGTAAAGGAGCTTACCTCGAACTTCCATTGTAGCCAAGAATTGACTCCTCTTTTAAGTGATCAATGTTCATGAACCGAGGGTCAGCCCATTGTGTCTCATCGATTGGCACATTACATCTCTCCAGAATGCATGTGACAAGTCCGCCAATGGTGGTCTTTCCATCACGTCCTCCAGTTTTGTTATCCCTTGCCCAATCGCGGTATGTGACAAATTGGTTAGCAAATTGGATGGTTAATCCAGCATTGTTTCGATCTCCAATAATCGGGGATCCGTCGCTCTTTGTACCAACAATGTCTTTAAGAGCAGTCACCAACATCTCCATTTCTCCTAGATTAATTGTTCCAGTAGTAAAACGTGAGAAAAATGTATTTGCTAGGATTGTTCGAAAATACCTCAAGGCCGGGTTTCGGATCAGCGATGCCTTAGATCAGGAGGATGAGAATCTGCTCCTTGTTGATGCAATCGACCGCCACACATCATCTAACTCTGCTCTATCGAAATCCGGTCCATAATTTTTGGACTCGGCTTTTGGGAACTCAAAGAGGTCCCTAAGTGCTTTGAATGTCATTCGATAGTCCTTTCCTCTTATTGCAAAGAAGATGTAACCGCCACCTTGCTTTTCTTGGAGACTCTCGTTTTCTGCATCGTATAAAACGATCTGAACCGTCGCCAAAAACTGGAGAGTCTCTTCCTTGTATGCTCTTTGCAGATACTGCACAAAGGTGGACAGCCCACAATTTTGCAGCATGAGATCTACATCTCTTGTTATCCCCATTGCGGTCAGCGCCTCCTTGCATGGATAGCGGGTTCCTAGAAAATCCATCCTCCGCAGATCGCTTAGTGCTCTTGCCGAGTTATGTCTCTCCTTCATCTCCTTCTCTCTTTTTCCGGCAAGGAATATTTCCCTTGCTTCTTCCACTTCTCTTTCGCCATACCCATCTTCACGAAGTGTTTCAGCAGCAAGGTCCGGGTCCAATTCGTCTTCATCCATGTATTCTCCTCTTTCTTCCGACTCATTTTCAGATTGCACTTCCATCATTCTCTTCTCCTTTCTGCCGGGTTTGCTTGCGGCCCTAGAAGAGTCTCCTTGGGAAGGATTGCTTCTTGACCGAGCATTATTCTTGGCTCTAAGGCGGAGGAGGTTGGCTTTGCTGGATTTGCCGTCTGTCATGGTGAAGGTTGGTCGGAAAAAGAGAAAACGTTTGGACACTCGAACAAGACACTCGAGCTGAGGTGATCGAGTGTAGTAGATGAACAAAAAGAGAGACGATTTGCTTCTGTAAAAGAGAGAACAACTAGAGAGAAATGTTAGAGAGAGAATGTATTTCGTGTGAATGAAAGGAGAGAGGCCCCTCCTCCTTTTATAGAGGAGAAAAACAAGGGGAGCCTTTTCAAATTCAAAATTTGAATTTGGATTAAATCAAATCTTTTTGAATTAAATGGAAAAGATATTGCATTAAAGAAAGATTTAACCCATTTTTCGGAGTAAATGTCTCCCCTTTCTCAGCTTTTGGCAGTTATAGACTTTGGAGGCATGTGAATAGGCATGAAGGCGGGACGCTCGAGCCTGACACTCGAGCAGGTTTGGTCGAGTGTCAGTCTGCCAAAAGCTGGCTGATGCTCGAGTGGGACACTCGACCAGGCGTGGTCGAGTGTTGTCCTATCTTGTCGGTTTTGATCCCACTTGTCCCATGTGGGCCCTATTTTCCTGTAAAAGAGACCCAAAAAAACTTCCAAGTGCATGTAAGTCGAAATAGATACAAGTAAAAATGAAAAATAGCAAATTTGTAAGGAAAATATGCGAAAAAGAAAAAATTGAATGTATATACAGAGGATACCTTTGGGATTGCCTCCCAACTGCGCTTGTTTATAGTCTCAAGCTCGACTTCCTCCTATTTATTGGAGAGGAGGTGGTTCATCGAGCAGAACCAAAGTTCCCTCGGGAATCGTGCTATTGGCCAAGTTAGGCTTTACTCTATGACCGTTTATAGTGAATCCTTCTCCATTGCTATTGGCTAAAGTGACTGCTCCATAAGGTAAAACTTGCAGTACTTTGAACGGACCAGACCACTTTGATCGCAACTTTCCGGGAAATAGCTTGAGTCTTGAGTTAAATAGAAGCACTTGATCACCAACTTTGATTGTTTTCCGCTGGATCTTTTTGTCGTGAGCTGCTTTTGTTCGATCCTTGTATGCTTTTGAGCTGTCATATGCTTCGAGTCTGATTTCTTCAAGTTCATGTAGGTCCATTTGCCTCTTTTCTTGTGCTGTCTTGATATCGAAATTCAAGAGTTTGGTTGCCCAAATTGACTTGTACTCTATCTCAACTGGTAAATGGCAGGATTTTCCATAGAGCAATTGAAAAGGTGTGCGGCCAATAGGTGTTTTGAAAGCAGTCCTATAGGCCCAAAGAGTATCATCTAATTTGGCGGCCCAATCACGTTTTGACAGCCCAACTATCTTCATCAAAATCGATTGGATCTGTCTATTAGAGACTTCAACTTGTCCGCTGGTTTGAGGATGATAAGGAGTTGCCACTTTGTGTTTAACCCCATGTTTCCTAAGCAAATTCTCGAAAACCTTGCTGACAAAGTGGGATCCTCCATCGCTAATCACAACTTTTGGCACACCAAATCTGGGAAATATAATGTGTTTGAAGAGCTTAAGTACCACCTTTGCATCGTTTGTAGGAGCTGCAATAGCTTCTACCCATTTAGAGACATAATCCACAGCAACCAAAATGTATCTGTTTCCTAAAGAAGGAGGCTTAAATGGTCCCATGAAATCGATTCCCCAACAGTCAAACACTTCTATCTCCAAGATTGGATTCTGCGGCATCTCATTTCTCTTGCTTATGCTGCCCATTCTTTGGCAGCAATCACATCTGGATATGAACTCTTGGCAGTCTTTGAAAATCGATGGCCACCATAACCCGGATTGAAGGATTTTCTGTGCTGTTTTGAATGCAGCAAAGTGTCCTCCATAAGTAGATCCATGACAGTGTTCCAAAATTCCATTGACTTCCTCTTCTGATACACATCTTCTGAACAGTCCATCAGATCCTTGCTTGTAGAGATAAGGCTCATCCCAAAAATATTGCCTTACATCCCTGAAGAATTTCTTCCTTTGATGATAATTCAAGGCTTTAGGCAGTTCTCCTCCGACCAAATAGTTTACCAGGTCTGCATACCATGGTAAGCATGTTCCCACAAACTTTGATCCGATCGAAAAAACGTCTTCTTTGTCTGTGGGTTTGACACTCGAGCATGTGGTGCTCGAGTGTCATGGTCGAGTGTTCGGTGGAAAAACTCAACAGTTGCTCTTCAGGCATATAATCATTCATTGGAAGGGTTTCTTCAACCTGTATCCTTGATAAGTGATCAGCAACACCGTTTTCAACCCCCTGGTTTATCGACTATCTCCATGTCGAATTCTTGCAGCAACAAAATCCATCTAAGCAGTCTAGGCTTAGCATCCTTCTTTTTCATCAAGTATCTTAGAGCTGCATGATCAGTATGCACAATAAATTTTGATCCAACCAGATAGGACCGAAATTTCTCAAAGGCGAACACAACTGCAAGCAATTCCTTTTCTGTGGTGGTGTATTTCACCTGGGCTTCGTCTAGTGTTCTACTAGCATAGTAGATCACATTCAGTTTTCTATCTATCTTCTGTCCCAGAACTGCTCCAACAGCATAGTCACTAGCATCACACATTATCTCAAAAGGGAGATTCCAATCGGGTGCTTGGAATATTGGTGCTGTTATCAAGGCGTCTTTAAGTTCGAGAAAAGCCTTGAGGCATTCCTCGTCAAAGACGAAATCCGCCTCCTTGCAAAGGAGACGAGTCAAAGGTCTAGCAGTCTTCGAAAAGTCTTTGATGGATCGCCTATAGAATCCTGCATGTCCCAAGAAACTCCTAATGTCTTTGACAGTTTTCGGCGGCTGCAACTGAACCATAACTTCTATCTTAGCTTTGTTGACTTCAATGCCCCTTTCTGAAATCTTATGACCTAGAACGATCCCTTCTTTCACCATAAAGTGGCATTTCTCCCAATTAAGCACTAAATCCGTCTCAACGCACCTAGATAGAACCCTGCACAAGTTTGACAAACAAGAGGAGAAGGAATAACCATAGACAGAGAAATCGTCCATGAACACTTCGACCATCTCCTCAATCAGATCCGAAAATATAGAAGTCATGCAACGTTGAAAAGTAGCAGGTGCATTACAAAGACCAAATGGCATTCTCCTATATGCAAATGTACCATAAGGGCAAGTAAAGGTTGTTTTTTCCTGATCATTTGGATGTATAGGGATTTGGAAAAAGCCACTATATCCATCAAGGAAACAATAATATGAATGATTAGCCAACCTTTCAAGCATTTGGTCGATGAATGGCAAAGGATAATGATCTTTTGTAGATGCAGAATTCAATTTTCTAAAATCGATGCACATTCTATGTCCTGTAATAGTTCTAGTTGGAATCAAATCATCATTTTCATTTCTAATGACAGTGACCCCTCCTTTTTTAGGCACACAATGCACAGGAGACACCCATTTACTATCAGAAATAGGATAAATTATATCAGCATCTAACAGTTTTAAAATTTCCTTTTTAACGACCTCCTTTAAATTCGGATTCAATCTCCTTTGAGGTTCCCTGCTAGAATAAGATTCATTTTCAAGGTGAATTCTATGTGTGCATAAATCGGGAGAGATCCCTCTAATGTCAGACAGTGAGTATGCTAAAGCTTTTCTAAATCGTCTTAATTCAGAAAGCAACATGTTTAACTCATCATCACTCAATGAATTATTTACTATTACTGGATAAGTAGAGTTAGATCCAAGAAATGCGTACCTGAGCCCGGAGGGGAGTGGTTTAAGTTCCACTTTCGGTGATTTGAGCTCCGACCAGTCATCATCGATCTGATACTCGACCTTAGTGTGGTCGAGTGTTGAGGTCGAGTGTTGATTTCCAGAGGCTGAATCGGAATGCTCAAGCTCTGTTTGCTCGAGTGTTGAGGTCGAGTGTAAGGTCTCGAACTGTTTTTCACTTTTCAGTGATTTGCAAGAGTCCAACAAGCTTTTGTAGACCTCAGTTTCTTCTTATATGTATCCATCACAACTGTCTTTTATCAAAGCAGTACCAAGATGGTCTTTCTCTATCAATTCTCCAAACAGGTCCTTTGAAAGATCATCTATTTCTTGTACCACGAACAGCTGACCCTCAATGGTCGGTTTTCTCATTATGTCGCTGATGCTGAAAGTCATCTTGAAATCTTTCCCAATGTTGAGTTCGATTTCTCCTTTTGGCACATTGATCACAGCTCCTGCAGTGGCTAAGAAGGGCCTTCCAAACAGCAAGGGGTCCTTTGGTTCTTCTCCCATATCTAGAACAACGAAATCCGTGGGGATTTCTACTCCTCCAACCCGAACTGGTAAGTCTTCTAGAATTCCATGTGGAATTCTAACCGAATCTGTCAGCTAGTACCAAGGATATCTTACAAGACTTGTATGTATCGAACCCTAATCTTTTGGCGACTGTTAGAGGCATTAGGCTGATCGATGCCCCTAAATCACACAAGCAACTCCTGAATGTGAGAGGTCCAAGCGAGCATGGAATCGTGAACGTTCCTAGATCATCAAGTTTCTTAGGCACAACCTTTCTTTGTATAATAGCGCTGACCTCATGAGTTAGCACAACCATCCCTTCGACTTCTTGTGTTCTGTCTTTGACTGCGTCTTTTAAAAACTTTTGATAAGGGGGCATTAGCATAAAGGCGTCCAGAATTGGTATTTTCACTTCAACGTCCCTAATCTGCTTCTCAAAGAGAGCTTTGTACTTGTCTGCAACGTCCTTTTTGAATCTCTGTGGAAAAGGAAGCTGCGGTTTGAAAGGAGGTGGAGCAAACGTCTTTGGGTCTTTTTGTACGTCAGTTGTGTTTTTGGGCTGATCTTCGGACACTCGAGCAGGTGGTGCTCGAGTGTGTTGGTCGAGTGTCATAGATTTTGGCTTTTCCGTGCTGATTTATGTCTGTTCTTCGACCAAATCATCCTCCCCTTCTTGAAGGACACTGTCCTCAATGTTCTCCGTCGGTTCAGCACGAATTAGCAATTCACGGCCACTACGGAGTGTAATGGCGTTGGCGTGATACTCCTTAGGGTTTTGAACAGCTTTTCTAGGTAGCTGTCCGGTTTGTTTGTTTGTTGATGAAGATCCTTGTTGATTCTCCACATATTTGAGACGGGCATTGAGAGTCTCAAATTTGCAGTTGAGTTCATTATGTGAAGCATCGATCTTAGCATGTACTTCAGCAAATTTTCTTGTTAATTCGGAAGCGCTGGCTGTCTGTCCCTTTAGTATCTGCTGCAAGATGTCCATCACTTCAGGTGTTTGTTGTGGTGGTTGGGTGTTGTATCCCGGAGGTGGTTGGTGGTGTGTTTGCTGGTACTGTTGTTTGGGTATGAATGGTTTTGGTTGTGGTTGCGGATGTGGTTTGGGTGGGTACACCTGGTCGTTTGGATTTGCTACATTTGTGTTTCTGTAGGAGAGGTTGGGGTTGGGTTTGTAGCTGTTGAATTGTCTGTAATTGTTGCTTTGGTTCTGTACGAAATTAACCTCTTCAACTTCGTCATCGTCTTCTTCATCCCGTTCTGTTTCACCGACATGGTGTACTTGCTTATGTTGAGATGAAAGTAGCTTGTCCAGTTTGTCTTGTATGGCTTTGAGCTCCTTCCTACTAACCATGTCTGAATCTGTTACGCCTCTAGGAGTTCGATCATAGTCTTCACTATATTGGCCGTCTGCTTGAGCTAAATTCTCCACTAATTCCCATCCATCATCGACATCTTTATTCAGAAAATTCTCATTGCTGGCTGTGTCTAGCAACATACGTATCATGGGGATCACTGATGTGTCTGCATTTTACCACATTTTAGGGCCATTATTTAGCATGTTTTGCATTCATACTTGCATTATTATCATAGTTTTAGGTTCTTTTAGGCATAATTTGCATACTTAGTGTTGGGCATTGCACACATTGCATAAAGGGTATTTTTAGGCACTTTTTGGAGCATTTCATGAAGAATTTTGGACTACAAGAAGACCAATGGAAAATCGGCTGGCCTAAAGTTTAAGTTCAGGATGTGATCTAGAAGATTTGGCATATACCAATGACACTCGAGCATGACACTCGACCACACTTGGTCGAGTGGATTTTCGGACCAGAACTAAGACTTCGGACGAAGATTGACTTCTTGGGCTTCTCTGCGAAAAAGGCCCATCAAGACCCATTTGTGGAAGCCCAACAACTATTTTAGGCTTTTTCTATTTTCTTTCTTAAGGAAATTTCCTTTTCACTTTTTAAAGGAATTTCCCATTTTTCTTTCTAGGGAATTTTCCCTTTTTCTCTTTAAGTATTTTTCCTTTTTCTTTAAGATCTTTTGATCTATAAATTGTACTAGAATTTCTACTTTCAATATACAATCTTTTCTAGCAATTTTCGAGTCTCTTATTTTACAAAGGCATTTACGATTTTTTCTAGTCTTAAGTTTTATGCAATTAGATTTCGATTTTAAGTTTATATTTTATTTCATGAATTCTGAGTAAGTTAGTCTAGGGTTCTTGAGGAAAGGGTGAGATTAGGGGAAAACTTAGGTATTTCCAGATTTATTTATGTTTAATTAAGGTTTTAGATCTCTTTAATTTCCAATCGTTGGGCGAGAGTCAAGTCAGGTTGTCTTTTAGGACCTTAAACTAAAGAGATCTAAGACCTTAATTAAACATAAACAAATCTAGAAATCCCTAAGTTTTCCCCTAATCTCATCCTTTCCTCAAGAACCCTAGACTAACTTACTCAGAATTCATGAAATAAAATATAAACTTAAAATCGAAAATCAATTGCATAAAACTTAAGACTAGAAAAATCGTAAATGCCTTTGTAAAACTATGAGACTCGAAAATTGCTAGAAAAGATTGTATATTGAAAGTAGAAATTCTAGTACAATTTATAGATCAAAAGATCTTAGAGAAAAAGGAAAAATACTTAAAGAGAAAAAGAGAAAAATTTCCTAGAAAGAAAAATGGGAATTTCCTTTTAAAAGTTAAAAGGAAATTCCCTTAAGAAAGAAAATAGAAAAAGCCTAAAAGATAATTGGGCTTGCATAAAGGGGCTTTTGATGGGCCTTTTTCGCAGAGAAGCCCAAAGATTCAATCTTCGTCCAAAGTCTTAGTTCTGGCCCGTAAAGTCACTCGACCAAGTGATGGTCGAGTGTCATGCTCGAGTGTCGGAGACTCGAGTGACAAATCTTCTAGTTTGCATCCTGAACTTTAACCTGTAGGTCAGATAATTCCTCATTGGTCTTCTTGTAATCAAAAATACTCCGTGATAAGCTCCAAAAAGTACCTAAAAATCCCTTTTATGCAATGTATGCAATGCCCGACACTAATAATGCGATTTATGCTAAAAAGAACCTAAAACAATGATAATAATGCAAGTATGAATGCAAAACATGCTAAATAATGGTCCTAAAATGTGGTAAAATGCAGACACATCAAGGAGAGAGAGTAAAAAAGAGGAGAGAGAATAAAAAAGGGAGAGAGAGTAAAAAGAGTTAGAGATAGTAAAAATAGGAGAGAGAGTAAAAATACGAGAGAGAGTCTCTAGAGAAGAGAGAGAGTGAAAAGAGTTAAAAAGAGGAGAGCGAGTACAAATAGCTAAGAAAAGAAGAGAGATTAAAAAGAGGTAAAAAAAGGAGAGAGAGTAAAATGAGAATAGAGTAAAAAGAGGAGAGAGAATAAAAAAAGGAGAGAGAGTCAAAAAGAGGAGAGAGTGTAAAAAAGAGAAAAAAGAGTAAAAAGAGTAAAAAAGAGTTAAAAAAAGAGAAAGAGTAAAAAAGATGAGAGAGAGTAAAAAAAATTAAAAAGAGGAGAGAGAGTAAAAAAGAGGAGATATAGTAAAAATAGGAGAGAGAGTAATAAGATGAGAGATAGTAGAAATAGGAGAGAGAGTAAATAGAGAAGAGAGAGAATAAAAATAGTTAAGAAAAGAAGAGAGATTAAAAAGAGTTAAAAAGAGGAGAGAGAGTAAAAAGAGGAGAGAGAATAAAAAGAGGAGAGAGAATAAAAAATAGAAGAGAGAGTAAAAAAGGTAAAAAGAGGAGAAAAAGTAAAAATGGTTAAAAAGAGGAGAGAGAGTAAAAAGAGGAGAGAGAAAAAAAGAGAAGAGAGAGTAAAAAAAAGAGAGAGGGTAATTAAATAAGAAAATTAAAAAAAAGTACAAAAAGAAGAAAGTTAAAAAGTAAAAAAGATGATAGAGTAAAAAAATATAAAGAGTAAAAAAGAGGATAATACCCAATTAAAACCCAGTTATTTTTTGTTATTGAAATAAGACTTTGGGTTTTTATTTTTCTTCTGGATTTTGGGTACCCAATGGGTAAAAACCCAAAAGTAACATCCCTAGCTCCAATATTCCCTTGACTTCCTCTTCTGATACACATCTTCTGAATAATCCATCAGACCCTTGCTTGTAAAGATTGGGTTCATCCCAGAAATACTGCCTTACATCCCTGAAGAATTGTTTTCTTTGATGATAATTTAGAGTCTTAGGCAGCTCTCCTCCCACCAAATAGTTAACCAAGTCGGCGTACCAGGATAAGCAAGTTCCCACAAATTTTCATCCGATCGAGAAACATCTTTTTGACTGTGGGCCTGACACTCGAGCAGGTGGTTCTCGAGTGTCATGGTCGAGTATTTGATGGAAAAACTCAATAGTTGTTCTTCAGGCATATAATCGTTCATTAGGAGGGTTTCTTCCACCTATATCCTAGATAGATGATCAGCAACACCGTTTTCTATCCCAGGTTTGTCGACTATCTCCATATTGAATTCTTGCAGCAGCAATATCCACCTAAGTAGTCTAGGCTTAGCATCCTTCTTTTTTCATCAAGTATCTTAGAGCTGCATGATCAGTATGCACAATAACTTTCGATCCAACAAGATAGGACCTGAATTTCTCAAAGGCGAACACGACTGCAAGCAATTCCTTTTCTGTAGTGGCGTATTTCACCTGAGCTTAATCTAGTGTTCAACTAGCGTAGTAGATCACATTAAGTTTCCTATCCTTCTTCTGTCCGAGAACTGCTCCAACAGCATAGTCACTAGCATCAATTATCTCAAAAGGGAGATTCCAGTCAGGTGCTTGGACAATCGGTGCTATTACCAAAGCTTCCTTAAGTTCTAGAAAAGCCTTGATGCATTCTTCGTCAAAGACGAAATCTGCTTCCTTGCAAAGGAGACGAGTTAGAGGCCTAGCAGTCTTTGAAAAGTCCTTGATGAATCGCCTATAAAATCCTACATGTCCCAAGAAACTCCTGATGTCTTTGACTGTTTTGGGAGGCTGCAGCTGAACCATCACTTCTATCTTGGCTTTATCGACTTCGATACCCTTTCCTGAAATCTTATAACCTAGAACGATGCCTTCTCTTACCATGAAGTGGCATTTTTCCCATTTAAGCACGTGATCTGTCTCAACACACCTAGATAAAACCCTGCACAAGTTCAACAAACAAGAGGAGAAGGAAGAGCCATAGACAGAAAAATCGTCCATGAACACCTCAACCATCTCCTCAATCAGATCTGAAAATATAGAAGTCATGCAACGTTGAAAAGTAGCAGGTGCATTACAAAGACCAAATGGCATTCTCCTATATGCAAATGTGCCATAAGGGCAAGTAAAGGTTGTCTTTTCCTAATTATTTGGATGTATAGGGATTTGGAAAAATCCACTATATCCATCAAGGAAACAGTAATATGAGTGATTAGCCAACTTTCTAGCATCTGATCGATAAATGGCAAAGGATAATGATCTTTCCTAGATGCAGAATTCAATTTCCTAAAATCAATGCACATCCTATGCCCTGTAACAGTTCTAGTTGGAATCAAATCATTATTCTCATTCCTAATGACAGTGACCCCTCCCTTTTTAGGCACACAATGCACAAGAGATACCCATTTGCTATCCGAAATAGGGTAAATTATATCAGCATCTAACAATTTCAAAATTTCCTTTTTAACAACCTCCTTCAAATTCGGATTTAATCTCCTTTGAGGTTCCCTGCTAGAGTAAGATTCATTTTCAAGGTGAATTCTATGTGTGCACAAGTCAGGGGAGATCTCTTTAATGTTAGACAGTGAATATCCTAGGGCTTTTCTAAACCGTCTTAATTCAGAAACCAACATATCTAACTCATCATTAGTCAATGCATTATTCCCTATTACTGGAGAAGTCGAGTTAGATCCAAGAAATGCGTACCTGAGCCCGGAGGGGTGTGGTTTGAGTTCCACTTTTGGTGATTTGAGCTCCGATCAGTCGTCAGCGGTCTGACACGCGACCTTGGTGTGGTCGAGTGTTGTGCTCGAGCGTTGGTTTTCTGAGGCCAAATCAGGACACTCGAGCTCTGCTTGCTCGAGTGTTAAGGTCGAGTATAATGTTTCAGACTGTTTTTCACTTTTTAGTGGTTTGCAAGAGTCCAACAGGCCTTCGTAGACTTCAGTTTCCTCGTACACGTACCCATCACGACCGTCTTTTATCAAAGAAGTACCAACGTGATCTTTTTCTTCCAATTCCCCAAACAGATCCTTTGACAGATCATCTATTTCTTGTACCACGAACAGCTGACCCTCAATAGTCGGTTTTCTCATTATGTAGCTGATGCTGAAAGTCATCTTGAAATCTTTCCCTAGATTAAGTTCAATCTCTCCTTTTGGCACATTGATCACAGCTCCTGCAGTGGCCAAGAAAGGCCTACCAAATAACAAGGGGTCTTTTGGTTCTTCTCCCAAATCGAGAACAACGAAATCTGTGGGGATTTCTACTCCTCCAACCTGAACTGGTAAGTCTTCCAGAATTCCATGTGGAATCCTAACCGATCTATCAGCTAGAACCAAAGATGTCTTACAGGATTTGTACTTGTCGAACCCTAATCGTTTGGCGTCTGTTAGAGGCATCAAGCTGATCGACGCCCCTAAATCACACAAGTAACTCCTGAATGTGAGAGGTCCCAACGAGCATGGGATTGTGAATGTTCCTGGATCATCAAGCTTCTTAGGCATAACTTTTCTTTGTATAATAGCACTGACCTCATATGTTAGCACAACCATCCCTTCAACTTCTTGTGTTCTGTCTTTGACTGCATCCTTCAAAAACATTTGATAAGGGGGCATTAGCATAAAGGCATCCAGAATTGGTATTTTTACCTCAACGTCCCTCATCTGTTTTTCAAAGAGCCTTTCTTTATCTCGTTTGCTAGTTGATTTGATCATATATTGTCTTCATCTTCTCTCTCAAGGTAAACTAGTTTTTTGCTAACATACAAAATCTTCTTTTGAAATTTCATTTTCAATCTGGGTTTTCTTCATGTCTATGTTTATCATTTTTTGGAAAATGTAGAAGAACTTAGAAATAATTGATGATGCTTGTGATGTTAGTATTATCTATTCTTAACTCAAAAATAATTGATGCTTGTAATATAACATGTTGTTGTTTGGAATGATAGAATCTTATATGGAGTGATGAACAAACACATTTTTTTCTCTAACTTCGAATTGACGAAAAAGTAAAATGTAATGTAAGAAAACAGTTTGTGAATGAGGCTGGGAGACAAGAAATAATAGACAAGTTCCATGAGTCATTTGGGGAAAAATATCCATGGAAGAAATTTGGAAACAAGTTTAATACTTGCAAAAAGCAGTACGAATTCTTCAAAAAGTTGACTCATAACATAACTGGATTTGGTTTTGATTCAAATGGATTTCTAGATATGAGTGATGAATGGTGGAACAAGCGATGTAAGGTAATTATGCATATCTCTTTCTCTCCTTTTTTGTGTTGTGTTTGTGATTGATCTTCAAGTTGTCGTTACTGGCATAAGGAATAAGAGTTTGCCGAAGTCTTTGGATTTAGTATTTCTGTTTATGAAAGTTGGCGTTTCCAAAATATTAACATTTTGTTTTTGTTAAAGCATTTGACATGTAGGTTCCCATTTGTTATGATTACTCAATCATTACTATTTTGGGTTATATGAATAAGTTGATACATTTGTTTTTGCTCATTATGACAACTTTTGCTTTGATATCATATATATTGAAAGACTGATTTGTTTTGCAGGAGTGGCCTGGAGCTAGGAAAATTAAAGAAAAACGAATAGCAAATATGGACTTGATGGAACAAGTCTGTTTACATAAGTGGAGATGAAGGTTAGACTGCTCAACAAGGTGAAGAGAATTTAGACACCATGATACCTGAGGATCCTATAAATGAGTCGAATATTTCATTTGAATCAAGGCAGAGTGTTCTTCCTCCAAACATGAAACTGATGTATCGCACAATGCCCCCACATCTTCCAATGGGCCAAGGGTCAGTCGGAAAATATCAAGGGTCGTACAAACTAAAAAAGTTGTAGCATATGTGATTGGGGATAGTATTAAGTCACATGATCAGATTCTTTCCCATAAAAACCGTCTCATAGAGAATCCTGAATTTACTTGCAATCAGCTTCGGGTCATGCAAGTCTTACTTATATGCCATGGCAGTGTTATGTGCGAAAACGTAACAGAGACAAAGCCTTGACAGTCGGAGGTATGAAAGGCTAAGAGTCCTTCTCTGGAGGAAGGTTGAAAATTACAGAAGGAAGGGAGAAAGACTATGTATCGTCTACAGGCTTAGCAATCGAAGGTGAAGAAAAGAAAGACTCCAATACGGAAAAAGACTTCGGATAGAAGAGGAGAAAAAAGATATGGATTGAGAGAAGGTTCGAGTTAACAGAGGAGAAGAAAGACTTTGATTGAAGGAGAAGGTTCTCTTTCTTCTCCACCGAAGATTTTTAACAGAATTGGGAAACCTGAACGCAAGAGGAGCGGATTCAAAAATTTATTCTTAAATTCGTTTATTTCTGTCTTAAGAGATTGTGTTAGAAATTCTAGACTATAAGTAGGAAAATCTATTTTCTTTCGGGATTATGCAATTTTTGGTTTCTTCTCGTTGAATTGGATTCTGTGATTTGGGCGATTTTACTATTCAAGTTTATGAGAATCAGAGTTCGTATAACCAAAGTCTATCAGTTGCTGCGGGGATGAGGCTTTAGAATGCCAGTGACGACGAGATCATTGGAATTGACAGTGAACAGAGAGATTGAATTGTCTCACGTTGCGGAACATGTGAAGATTGTTGCGGTGGATTTGTTGCAATCGAATACAAAGACGAAGGAGATTTCAATTCCTTGGACAATCACATGGAGAAAATCTTCCAGATGTTGCAGGAGATGCGCAGTACTTCTCAATTCCTAGTTTGAATTCCTACTTCGTCTATTGATAATCAATCTAGGCATAATGACGAGGTACACGTCTCTCCTGTAGAACCGGCGCGTCGGGAAGCAGAACATGTTCGTGCGTCAGAATCGGTGCAAGATCAAAGAGTGAGTGCATTGTTGGGTGATAAGGACACAATATTAAAGAAGACTGAGCTCCTAGTTTTTGGAGGAAAGGTTGCGTATTGTTGGCTAAGTATTGTTGAGCGTTTCCACTCTCTCGGTAAGTATTCTGAAGCTCAAATGTTGGAATTAATATCTATAAGTTTGACGGGGAATGTGTTAAACTGGTACATTTACGAAGCATTAGACGCTCCATTTGTGGATTGGAGTGGTTTTCGGGAAATATTGCTTCTGTGGTTTGCAAAGTCGACGGATACGTCTCCTAGGGACAGATTGTTTGTGTTACAGTAGGACGGCTCTATTGAGGAGTATGTTCATGAGTTTGAGGATTTGGTGTTCCAAGTTAGAGGATTGTCACAGGAAGACAAGATTTCAATTTTCAGAAAGGGGTTAAAACCACAGCTGAATCAGGTGGTGAAGATGTTAAAACCGCAAGGCTTACGAGCTATTATAGTCTTGGTGTTGGAAATGGAGCCCTCACTTATTGTTCAAGTGTTTAGTACCGCTCTAGCAGCTATACCTAAGACTCAAGTAAATGTCAATTTGCTGTAAGAACCCGTGAGGAAGCCGGTTGTTAGCACAAATTCGTGGAAAAAAGTATTGCGGGAAGTAAATCTGTTGTACCTGCAACAACGAGTCCGCCTACTTCAAGGTCAACGAATAATAAAGGTCGGAGAGACTTGTCTCCAGCGGATTATGCAGATCGGAGACGGAGAGGGATGTGTTTTCGGTGCGATGAGCCATATGGACCTACACATGTGTGTAAAAACAGATAGCTGCATGTGATGTTAGTGATGGAGGATACATAGTTGATGTTGGAAGATAGTCACAACGTAGAAGGGGATGGAGAAGAGATAGTGTTTCAACCGAAGTTTTCACAACCGTCTTTGAATGCCTTCTTAGGCATTGACACTGTGACAACAACTAAGCTGAGGGGAAAAATCGGGTCCATGCATATGGTAGTGATACTGGACAGTGGGCGACACATACTTTCATGTCTCCTACTGTCTTTAAACGAATGAAATTGGTACCAACACCATCATCTCAGAATCATATGTTATTGGGAAAGGGTGTGATTGTGAAATGTTGAGGTGTTGGTAAAGTAGTACAGTTCAACCTGTCATCCTTAGAGTTTTAGGCAGACTTTATTGCTTTGGAGTTGGGTAGTGTGGATGTTATACTAGGTGTAAAGCGGCTGCAGACGTTAGAACGTTGTGAGGACGATTGGACCTTGCATTTGGTATAATGGGAAGTTTGTGACGTTGAAAGGGGACCCAACTTTTCATATTGATTGTGTGCCAGATGGGAAACAGAGAAGGAAGGCTATGCAAAGCCTATATAAGTTTCAGTTGGATACTGGGAATCCAGAGAAGTTGTGAGATCATTCTGTGGAGCAGAATAAATTGTTGCAGCAGTTTTCAGAAGTGTTTAAGGAGCCAACGTCGCTGCCACCTTTACGGGGTTATGAACACTCGATTACACTTACTCCGGGAGCAGGTCCAGTTAATGTACGACTTTACAGGTATCCGCATGCTCAGAAAGTCGTTATGGAAGAGCTCGTGTCGCAGATGCTCGCATTGGCATATATGCCGCAGCCATAGTCCATTTTCAATCCCGGTATTATTGGTTAATAAGAAAGATGGAGGCTTTTGCCCGGACAATAGAGCTCTTAATAGGGTGACTATACCGGATCGTTTCCAATTCCGGCAATTGATCAACTATTGGATGAATTGTCACGGGCGATTATTTTTACTGAGTTTGATCTCCGATCATGATACCATCAAATAAGGATGTGGGAGCAGGATGTTGAGAAGACAACTTTTAGGATGATCAATGGCCATTATGAGTTCTTAGTAATGCCATTCGGCCTTATTAATGCACCAACCACGTTCCAAAGTTTAATGAATGATATATTTTTTCCCTTTCTATGGTGTTTTATATTGGTCTTTTTTGACGATATACTGGTTTACAGTAAGTGTTGGCAGGAGCATGTGAAACATATTCATGTGGTGTTGAAAGTGTTGCAGAACCATAGTTTCTATGCTAATGAAAGAAAGTGCAAATTTTCTCAGTCGTCTTTGGAAAATTTGGGTCATGTCATTTCAGCACAAGGCGTGGCAACAAATTCCAATAAAATTGCAGCGATGGTGAATTGGCCTACGCCCTCTACTATAAGAAGCTTGCGAGGTTTTTGGGGTCTTACGGGGTATTATAGAAGATTTGTTACCAAATATGGATCATAGCTAGACCATTGACGGAGTTATTTAGGAAGGATAAATTTGTGTGGTCTGCACAGGCGCATCTAGCATTTGATACTCTTAAGAAGATGATGCAGTCCGCACCCGTGTTGAATTTACCGTATTTCACTCTGACTTTTATTATAGAATCAGATGCTTCCGGAGTTGGACTAGGAGCAATGTTGATGCAGGTCCACAATCCAATAGCATATTTCAGCTACCCGTTGATGGAGAGAGAACAAAAGAAGCCCATTTATGAAGGGGAATTAATGGATATTGTGCTATCAATCCTTACTTGGAAGCACTATATGTTCGGCTGAAAATTTCTAGTGAGGACGGATCAAAGAAGTTTGAAATTCTTATTGGGACAACCTGATGTGTGTGCTAATTATCAGAGATTGTTAATAAAGTTGTTGGGGTATGATTTTGATATTGAATACAAGCCGGGACTGAAAAACAAAGTTGCGGATGGGTTATCTAGGAGCTTGATAACTCCGAGTTCTGAGGTTACTAGTCAGTTGTTGACTCTAACGGTGCCTCATTCTATGGACTTAGAAGCAATATACAAGGAAATTAAGGCAGAAATTCAGCGCATGATTGCATCGGTTAATAAGGGTGACATGAAGTCGAAGGCGATAGTAGTTTCAGAAGGGAAATTGTTATATAATAACATATTGTTTTTGCCAAAGAAATATGCGTTTATACCGTGCCTTCTACACGAATTTCATGATGGTGTGTTCGGTGGTCATGGTGGGGTTCTTAAAACGTTGAAACGAGTCCAGACTCAATTTCAGTGGAAAGGGATGCGACAGGATATTCAAGGGTATGTGGCAGAGTGCTTAGTGTGTCAAACACACAAGTATAACACATTGAGTATGGCAGTTCTTTTGTAACCGCTTCCTATTCCTTGTACGGTGTGGTCTTAGTTATCGATTGATTTCATAGAATGCTTACCATTGTCACAACAAGTCAACATCATTCTGGTGGTGGTCGATTGCTTAAGTTAGTACGCTCATTTTCTTACACTTAAGCATCTGTTTACAGCTTTAGACATGGCTTCCAAGTTTGGTAAGGAAGTCATCCGCTTACATGGAGTGCTTGAATCGATAATATCTTATCGGGATAAAACCTTCTTGTCCACCTTTTGGAGGGAGAGTCATGGTTTGGCAGCAACAAAGCTCAACTTCTCGACAGCTTATCACCCTCAATCGGATGACTAGACTGAGGTATTAAATTGTTGCTTGGAAACGTATTTGAGATGCTTTGCATCAGAACGTCCAAGAACGTGGGCTAACTTCGTTCATTAGGCTGAATTGTGGTATAACACCTTATTCCATACGTCTCTTGGTACTACACCATTCAAGGTCTTTTATGGACGGGATCCTCCACCGTTAGTCCGTTTTGAGCACGGCCCTACAAAAAATTATGACTTGGAATGATCTTTGAAGGAAAGAGATGCGTTGTTGGATCAAATTAAGAAACATCTTGCACGTGCTCAAGATGTAATGAAGAAGCAGGCAGATAACCATAGAATTGACATTGAGTTTCATGTGGGAGACATGGCCTTTTTTAAGTTTCATGCGGGAGACATTGAATTGGATTCTGTGATTTGGGCGATTTTGCTATTCAAGTTTATGAAAATCGAAGTTTGTATAACCAAAGTCTATCACTTACATTCTCTACCTAGTATAAGAATGTGGTATCCTTTGTACAAAGTGGTAATTCAACATGTAACACCCGTCTCCCGACTCTTTGAGACACATGTCACTTCGTGCCAAAACATTCAATCTTTATTTAATAACTAAGATGGTCCCAAAATCGTACATAAAATCTCTCGTATAAAAATCATTAAAATAAAGACAATAACGAAGGAAATGTCTTACAAAATAAATAACTGGAATAAATAACTTCAATGAAAAAGGGAGACTCGGTAGCTACTCACGATCCTAGATCCAATATGGAAAAAGGAAAAAAATGAGGGTGTGAGTATAAATACTCAGTGAGGAGATAACTTCTGCCCATTGAGGCTCAAAGTTGTACCAATCAGGTTGGTCTGCTAGTAGCAGCCAACGTCGCACACATCGGCTCAACCATACTCCACGATAGCTTCAGAGCCCCTCAGTTGGGAGACCACGGTCCGTAACTTGATCCTCCCTAGCTCGTCAGTGGTTTTTGGGCTGAAGCGGTCCCGTCGGCTCACTCCAGACCATTGTCTCTTTTCCACGGGGATTGTCAGCCCGTACCCCAATTCCTCCGCGTCACACTTTTTAAGAGACATCCAGACAATTGTCTCTTATCCACGGGATTGTCGGCCCGTAGCCTAATTCCTCCGCGTCACCACTTTTTAAGAGACATGTCACTTACTCATTTACTCATTATTTATCTACTTACTTTTTATCAAAACATCAAATATATCACCTCTTACGAGATGCCTCAAGAAATACATATTTTAAATATTTATATATTATATAATAATTCAAACAACTATCCTATCTCCAAACATTCACAAAATCCCGAAAATATTATCTAAGAGTTTTATGATAATTAATATATGATTAAAAATATTCTAATTAATTATTTTTAATTATTAGAATAAAAGAGTTTAATATTAAATTAAAACAAAAAGTCTCGCATATCATATCATCACCTAGATTGGCCGGTGACAGATTCAAAAACGCAGCCAAAAACAAAATCAACAACTTTCACAGCAGAAACCTTCACACACAAGCAACCAGACAGAACTAGCGTTCATCAGTCAACAAAACAGATGATTCTTGTTGACCAAGCAACGACATTACAGATCAGATCTTACCAAGATTCAAAGGTGCGACGGTTCTTTTGCGTTCCTGAATGTTCCCTTTATCTAAATCCAACAAAAACCTGACTTTCCTTGCACAAATCTAGTCATAAAACGACCCAAAATATGCCAAGTCGAACATAGCAATTAGAATAAAACTCAGAATTCTCTAAGTGAGGAAGAAGAGACTGAGTTGATGTCTTACCTTAAACTCGATGTAACTCTCTCAATACTACTCCGATTAACAATCCGTTTGAAGCTACAGAAACTTGAGAGAAAGATCTTTCCAGAACTACCAAAATCATCAATAGGCTATTAATATCATATTAGTTATGGACCCCGAAAAATAGTGGTTTGGACTGGATTTCTTACCACTTGGAGGGTGCTCTAGGTTGATCAATCAACTTCGTCAATGAAGATACTTGCTATGAAGCTCGAGTTTGAAGATTTCAGAAGAGGAAGAAGCCTAGGCGGCGCCGAGTTGGTGGTTTTAAATAGGGAAACACATTAGGTTTTGGTGCTAGGTTGAGAAGATGCATATTTTCCTTTTTTTCAACAACTTGATCTCCCTTGACAATTCTTTTATTGGGCCTTATGGGCCATAAAATTAATTCATTAACCCAATGTTAAGTCTCACACAACATCTCAAAGAAGAGGATGAGAACAAGATTCTATACTTTGTTTGCAACGGGAGTAAGTAAAGATGCATGAGGGATACATTAGTGACATTTCATTGATTACTTGCTTGTTTAAATTAGTGAAATTTCTATGAATTCTAGTGATGATTCTATGTTTATTTGCATTAGATACATTTATTTGAATTTTAGTGTATGCCATTTCTCTGAATTTTAGTGGTTTATGGTTTAAAATATTTTTGGAAACTGGTAGTTTGTTAACTCAATACGCGTTATAATTATTTTGCAAGGTACATTTATGTATCTAGTGGAGGACAATGACATGGATTTGGTTTTAGATAAAGAAGAAGATATGTATGCGGCTGTACAAGAAATGTACGTGTGATGGATGTTAACATTGACAGGTAGATATTGAGGACGAACCGGGGTGGAGGTTGGTTTTGAGTGCAACGATTTATGTTTGAATCTGAGACACAGTGTTTTGATATCTTACGCATGAATCGGGAAACATTTAAAAGTCTATGTAAGAAGCTGTCAGAATAATGCAAGCTAGACGAATCTTGCATGTTTATCTAGAATATAGTGTTGCAATGTTTATAGAGATGGTTGCTTAAGATCTAACTGTATGGGTCTTTGCTGAGTGGTATCAACATTCTCTTGACACAATAAACCGGAAATTGGATGATGTTTTGAGTGCTCCCTTGAAACTTGTATCATATATTGTGAAACCTACAAGTGGTGAGTTAGCAAGTCCTAGTCCTGTTTTAGAAAATGATAGACAATATTGATCTTGTTTTAAGGATTTTGTTGGTGCTCTTGATGGTAAACATGTGTCCTCCATCCAGAAATTTTGAACCATATCGAGGTCGAAAAGGTGAAGCAACAATGAACATGCTTGCTATATGTAATCTTAACATGAGATTCATATATGCTTACGTTAGAGTGCCTGTGAAAGCACATGACATAAAAGTGTTGACCTATTTTGTGCTACACAAGAGCCTTTTTTCCTCATCCTCACAATGGAAAATACTACTTAGTCGACTCAGGGTACCCAACCTGAATTGGTTACTTAGGGCCTCATCAGAAGACTAGATACCATCTTGATCAGTTAATTAAAGGAGGACAGCCAATGACTACTAGAGAATTTTTTAACCGCAAACATCATGGTTTATGTTCGGTGATAGAGTGAGATTTTGGTGTATGGAAAGCTAAATCAAGGATTTTGGACCGAAAGAATCCTAAGTATGAGATGAAGAAATGGGTAACTATGGCTCTCCACAACTTTATTTGAGATTCACTTAAGGAGGATCAAGAATATGCAAATCATGGTAATCAAGTGGTAGAAAATAACGAGGAAAAAGATAATGATGGACATATTCCATACATATCGAATAATGATAGAGCGATGGAGGGCATATGTCACTGTATCACTGAAAAGATAGCAAGAAGATATCGACTTCCATATCAGTTTTATTAAAAACTTTTAAACTATTGATTTCTATGTTATTGATTTCTTTTTAAATCATTGACTTAATTTCTATGTTATTGGATGTTTAGTTCTATGTTATGTCGTGTTTCATATTTTTATTTTTATAGATTTGGAAGTTAGCATATTGATAATTACTATATTAAAAATTTGATAAACAATTAAATTACATACATAATAAATGTTAATAATCATAAATGATTTAAAAATTCATAGAAAAATAGTTAAATTTAATTTAGTAGTTTTAAAATTAATAACTAATTTTGAAATTTACATATATATATATATATATATATATTTAATTAGAATAATATTTATAAATATCTAACTAATAGTTTAATAGGTGACTAAATATAAATTTTTGTTATTTAATTAAAATAATATTCAAAAGATAAATTATTTCCTTTTGATAATTTAATTAATAAGTATATCTAGATTGAGTTTCCAATTTAGGAAACAAACATGTCTACATCTAGATGTTATATCTAGATGCATATGTCAGCATGGAAACAAACAACATCTAATTGTCCCAAAACAATAGCTC
>JAKUCM010009360.1:0-13622 GCA_023374145.1 Lepidium sativum | reverse complement strand
CAAAGGCTGATTGAGTTTCATCTATTATCTTGCATAGATTTGGTCTCATTCTCCTAGATAGAATATTTGAGATCACTTTGTAATATACGTTGCACAATGCAGTATGTCAATAATCTGCCACTTGTTTGGACTTTGATGCTTTGGTATTAACCTGACATAAGTAGCATTAGAGTGCTTTGTTAGCTTCTCAAGGAGGAAATTTTTTTTGACTTTTTTGGATATTGCAGGTCCAAGAAGTTGCCAATTTGCTTGGAAGAAGGATGCACTAAAGTCGTTCAGACCAGGCGCTTTGTCACCATTCATGGATTATAGGGCTTGTTTAATTTCAGCATCATTGGGTATCCTTATCAACATATCATTTTCTTATAGTTTTTCATTTATTTAGCATTTTAGAGTCCTAGGATATCAAGTTGCATATTTTCTATTTCTTCGGTCTTTCTAGGTGCTTTTGGAGCTACTTTGGAGATTGAAGATTTGGGGATGGGTTTGAAAACATAAGGATAGAGAAAGAAACATGAAAACCCGTTTAGATTATTTCAACCACCTTATAGTCGGTATTCTTTATAGTTAAAAACCAACAATCGACGAGCAATCTCTCTAGATCGAAATATGGACCTTTTGGTAGTTATTTGAGCTCATGATTTTGGACTTGAGAAGAGCAAAGTTTCTGGATTTTAGCGACCATTTGGTCGTGATTCTCACTGGAAAAAATCAACCTGACATGCCAAGTTATAAGGACAATTTTATGGAGCAAATGGTCGTGAAACTAGCTAGTGAAATCAAGCCCGATGATGACTAACCTTCTAGACAAATTTATGGAGAAAATTGTCCTTATTGCCAGTCCATAAAGCTGATTCACGATCAACACATGCCAACACATGAATTGTTTTAATTGGGTCCGATCCAGTTTTTCTTGGGTCGAACCAATTCGTTTTTAAGAGACTTGTAACCTAGTTTTTAACTACTTTTCTTTGGAAGTTTTTCATTATTCAGTTTAAGACTTTTTAGAGATTTTGTAAACTTCAGGGAGTAGAACCTCTGCGCTAAGGATTTTCTAAGATGATATTTGAACCGTTTTGTTAATATTTCAATTTAATTATGAGTTATATTCGCTGCTTTTATTTGTTGTTTTCCATTATGTCTACATAGTTCTCTAATCATGTTTAGGATTTTCTAGCAATTTAATGAATTGATAAATTATGGTTAAATATAGATTATCTTAGGATTCTTCATCTATTGTTATGCTTAAAGCTTAAGTTAGCTTGATCACATAGCTTATGAACATAGGTTGTTTAACACACCAAAAATGCTTGATTGAATGCCTAAAAGATGAGAAAATTATCCTTAGCCAATGAAAGTTGGTGCTAAGACAATTTGGGAACATATCAAACTTGAACTTAATGCATATATAGAATTATAGATTCAAAAAATATTTTAAAATCTTAAGTTGCTAGATATAGAAGTCGATGTCACGGCGATAGATTTGTTTTAATTTAGTATTTTAAGTTTCAGAACGAATTTAACCATTCCCTAAATAGTTATCTAATTTATTGTTTTGAATTTATGAGGATTTCCCTAGACTTGATGATTTTATTTATTTGAATTTATACATTGATTTCATTCATTTGAGCAACAAGAACAATATTCCGTCTTAGCTTAACTTTACTATAAAGATTGAAAATGTAACAATTTGGTTTTCGTGGATTTGATACCTTCTTTACTATTTTGTTTGATGTGCACTTTCAATAGGATTATAGGGTTAAAACTCTGTGTATCGATTATTTACCTCCAATGCATCTTATAATTTCAAAGAAGCTCTTGAAGGTTTTCCATTTTTTGTTACTTTGGAGATGAATGACTACTTGATGGCGACTATTTGATAGCACTTATTTGAGATGAGGAGATTCGTAAGCCAATTTTTATTCCATGACCAGATATGATGATTGTTTTTTCTGTTGAGAATTTTTGATAATCATTAAGTTTGATTTCGTAATTTGAGTTAATGACTTTCAAAAGTCCAGTTATTTTGTTCCGAGATTAAATGAGACAAATGTTTTTCTAAATTCAAAGAAGAAAAAATCAACATTATTTCAAACCTATTAGTTTATGTATTATGGGTTGCAAGGTAATTTCCAAGGTTTTTTTTTTCCAAAGATTCAAAAAAAAAATTCTAAGGAATATGGTATTAGAGGCACAATCAGTTGTTTCTCATGGAGGCCTATATCATGATTGCCCGGAAATGTTTAATGCTTTGAAGACAAATAAATCTTGCAGAGGATCTTTTACGATAGTTATAACAAATATGAGTAAGACTTATGATAGAGTTGAGTGAGATATTATTGAAGAATTATTCAGAAAAATGGGTTTCCAAGAATCATGGATTCGTTGTGTGATGTGGTACATTTGATATGTGAAGTATTATTTTATAATTAATGGGCAACGAAAGAGTAATTTGGTTGCCCATTGAAGACTATGAAAAGGTGACCCTCTATCACCTTATATATTTATTATATAGAGAATTACAATTGTAAATTTTTGGTGGAAGAATAGTAGTAGTTTGAAAGATATGCATTAGAAAAAATGAAAGAGATCGTGTAAATAGAAGGTGGTCTAGGTTTAAAGTCCATTGAAAAGTTCAACACAATTTTATTGGCGAAAAATTTATGGAGGCTTCTAGATTTTTTGGATTCTCTATTTTCAAGAATTTTTAAAGATCCATATTTCAAGGATTCAAACCCTTTGACCCCATCAAGGTCATATTCCCAAATATTTGGTCACTAAAGGCCTCATCAAACGGATTGGTAATGGTCAACCAACCTTGGCATTGTAGAAGGTTAGGCTGAATGATTCTATTAGTTTACTGAGAGACAATATTTATACATATGTTCTAGGTTTTTACTAAATGAAAATATATCTTCTACTTAATACTCCAATACACCCTCTCAAGATGGAGGGACATATGTGACTCCATTCTTGGATACAATGTTCTTAAACTGTTGACAATGCAATAGTGCCGTTAGTATGTCCGCGAGCTGCTCTTTTTTTGAGATATGTGTCACTCTTAGTGCACCAGACTGAATAAAGTTGAACACGAAATGATAGTCCAATGAGATATCTTTGATCTGTGAGTTAAAGACCATATTTGCACATAGATAGGTTGTTCGAAGATTGTCACAGTTATGACCTGTGAGCACACCCAGCTAATGTCAGATATAGCTGCAACAACAGTCCGGTATTCAGCCTACGTCGAAGACCGGGATACACCCTTTTGCTTCTTGTAGGCTCATGAGGTCAGTGTACTGCGAAGGTACATAATATAGGTGGTTTCCGAGGTGTAATCATATGAATATCTCGCCTATTTTGCGTCTGAAAAGCATGCAAGGATGGTGGATAGTTAGATGATATGAAATAAAACCTATAGGTGTTCAAGCCAGGTCCCGAAGAACTCTCTTTACCGCTTGTCACTGTATATTTGTGGGTGAGTGCATATATTGTGAGAGTTTGTTAACAATATACGAGATATCTGGTCTTGTAGAGGAAATATATTGTATCCTGCCAATACCAACTCGATATTCTCATGGATTTTCAAGAGTACCTGAGTGTAAGGAAAGCTTTGGTGTTGGAGAAATTGGTGTAAATATGGGTTTGGCTTCACTCATATCTGTTTGGTGTCTAAAGTCAAGAATTTACATGTGTTGCATTAGGTGCATTCCTTTAGCGGATCTTGTAACTTCGACACCCAAGAATTGTTGATGTCTATTTGTAAAATGTCCCTGCAAAAAGGAATTGTTGATGTCTATTTGTTTAACATCTCAATTCCCACCTATTGCGATTTCTAACACCATTCAAACTGTGGCTCTCTTTGAATCTTTGAGGGCTTGGCAAACTGTGTTTGGCTACGTAAGTGTTTTGGTGGTAATCACGGTAGAGAGACTGAGCTTGAGTTTTAGTTTAGATATAATGTTCTTAACAACAATATCACATGTACTACTCTCTATATAAATATTTGTTAAGTTATATTGCATGTTTGTTTGTTGTTTGTTGATGACTGTAATCACTGACAGCTACCAATTACTAGCAATCAAAGACTAAGAGATTAATTAAATAAAAAATAATTTAAAATAAATTTAAAGTAATAAAATTGAAATTCAAAATAATAACAATAAAATTATAAAATATAATAATCAAATAATTATTAAATAATAATATATATATATATATATCTATATAATAAATTTACAAATATTGAAAAGAAATTTAAAATTTACAAAAATTTGATTTAAAATTTACAAATAAAATATGAATACGAAATTAGTTGTTATTTAATTTTCATAAAAATTTGAATATTCTTTGCAACATATTTATTGATATTTAATAATTTAAATTAACAGTTTTTTCATTATATATATATATATATATTTATAATAAACTATATATTAAAAAGAGTCGTTGGTCGCTGCTACTGCAAAACAAACAACATAACAGCGATCAAACAAACAAAAAAATAAAATAATTGATCGGGTCGCTCTTTGCGGTTGCTTATCATGGTCCTTAGTTGCAGTCGCTTATTAAAATTGCTGATCACCGTTGCTAGTGACCATTAAATAAACATGGTCTAAGTTACTTGCATTGTGCTTGTCTGTCAGCGATCAAGAACAGCCCAATATCATCAAAAGTAAATAAAATGATTGAGTAACAGAAAAATTAATTGTCAAAACCGAAGGAAAAAAAATCAGAAGAAGAGTTGCGGTGATTTTCTATACTTTTTTTTATTTTATTAATTCGGAAACAAAGAAAAACGTTAAATGAAGAGCTCTGAACAAATTATTCGATTGGTTGTATTTGTGAATTAATAAATACAACGATGCTATCAATTTAATTAATTAATTAATTCAATTTGTCTGTTTCATTCATGCCAAAATTACTTGATGCCTACGATGTTATTAACCTGATGAGGGAGAGTCACGGAGTGATCTCAAACCGGAGCTTCAAGCCAGACAATAACTTAAGGCTATGTGTTGAAGACCATGAACCGGCGTTGGAATTTGTATTATTATTATTATTGTTAAGTAGAATAAAATGTAAATACAATACAATAACCATTTTATTTTAATAGAACACTTTTACTTGGACGACTTTACAAAAAACTTGAAAGGAACAGTTTTTAACCAAAAAAAAACATTTACTTCATAATTCGGTAACACTTGATCGATGTGACAAGGACTCAACAACCCAGACATTTATTAGAACGACACAAACAAAGATGATAGCATATCTGGATCAAACACCTTTGTTACTGAGCATTCATGTATTTGAAGATTTTTTGCAATACACGTTGAAATCACACCCTGCGTATTGTTTATTATTAGCGGGTCTGGAGCATCCACGATTTTGGAAACCACATGTGGCTTGAGCTTGTTGAGCCGCGTCGGTTAACCTCCTCCCCCGCTGCTGCCCTGAGGTTGCAACTGCCAGGAGCAGAAGGAGGAAGAAGTAGACTATTAACTTCATTTCTTCTACTATTCGTCTTCTCCTTTTTTTTTTCCTTTGTCTGTGTGTGATTTTTTTTTTTTTGGGAGATGGGTATAAATAAAAGTAAAGAGAATCATTTGGTTGCTCCATCTTTTTCCCACAGTACACAATTGTTTGTAAACCAATATCTTATATAAATGATTTTATTTTTCTTTTGTCAACTTGGCTAGTGACTTATATCTAATATAAATTTTTGGAAAAGGTTTTCATTTTTATTTTGATGTATTATATAGTTTTGGATAATTCCATATGGTATACTTTTTTGTAAGTTTATTCGGAACTTAAAAGATATCCAAGTCAAACCTACAATACCAAATTTAACTATGAAATCGTATATTTAAATAATTTTTAAAATAATTTTACAGTCATGAACATTTCGTTTTGGTGAGATTGACAGTCATGTACATTATAATCTCTTAACTCAATATTTCTCTTTGTGGATTAAAATTGATTTTTTGGATTTTTCTTTCCGAAAACTGATGGTTACAAAGCTACAAGGGAATTGTAAAACTACCACTCCAAACAAATTCATTTAAAAAATACCATTTGCATTGCTCTATTTTTACAGGAATACTGCAAAAAAGTAATATTTGAAGACGAGTATTTTGCAAAAGGAATTTTTCAAAAACAATTTCTTAATTTTTATACTTGAACCATTATTTTTTCTCATATTTATTTTTAGTTGATTAGTAATAAATTAATGATTTTTTATTTGTCATTTGTGATGTAAAAGTAAAATTAAGATGTAACAAAAAATTTATACCAAAAAAACAAGTGTTCGAGTTCCCTTGACTTTAATCTAGTTTGATATTATGTGGTGATTTGAATCCTACTTATCCCATCATCCCCACATCAAGGAGGAGGTTCGAACCTTGATACCTATAAGATTTATACGTAGAGAATTACCAGTGTTACACTAACTTTAGTATTGTATAGCAAGTTTACAATAAAACGAAATAGTACTTAAAAATCAAATCCACGAGATCCAAGTGATTACATTATCAATCTTAAAGACAAATTCAAGGTAATACAAATCAATGTGGTGTGGTGGATGTGATTGTAATCAAACTAAACAAATCAATTAAAACTATGTAAATTCAATAATAAAAATCATCTTCTGGGAATTCATCATGAAATCAATGATCTAAATCAGGAAACTATACAAAGCAAGTTTAAGACCAATTCTCGAACAAACAACACAAATATATAACAAACCAACTGTCGGGATGTCGACTACCCTGTCCAACGATCTTGAATTCTAAAATGTCGTTTAAACCTAGAAATCTAAACAAGTATTATCAAGAAAGTCTGATATTTTTACAAATTACCCTAACATCAACTTTTGTTAGCTATAGACAATTTGCTCATCTATGACATAATAAAATTGCAATAAGAAATAAAAAGGGCTAAAAAACTTCTAGAAAAAGTAGCAGAAGAATAAAAAAGTGGGTGCTGTAAATTATGAAAGTTCTCGCTCAAAAAGTGACTAAAGACGTAATTGTAGTGTCCAAAAATCAAATTTGGTACAACTTAAATGGAACTGGGAGAAATAAGGAAAACATGGTTTTCTCGCACGACTGGTCCAGAATGACTGGTCATCAGTAAATTTGTCATATCTACCTAACAATTTTTCAGATTGCTCTCACACGACAACCAAATGAAAGCTAATTCTCTTGTGGATATCTTGCGACAAAAATGTGATATCATTCTAACAGTGGGAAGTATTTCTTCATAGAAAGCAGATTGAGAGCCAAGATAATCCTCCTCCTTGTATAGAAATTCATGAGAATGCTCAACCATGAAACCAAACTATTTGTCAAGTTATCCTGTCAAGCCGTAATTCCCATATAGCGCCAATCTGGCCAATACAAAGCTACACCACAACAAGAACAACAACAACATTTCATATTCCCATAACTCTCACATATATCAGCCTTCATCGAACAATCATTAACCAGCCACAGTCATATACTCCAAAGTATGATAACAAAGATTAATGAGGGTACTAGAGGAAGTGCCAACTCAGTGGTATTTCTGGCCATAGCGTTCATTGTCGTCCTCAACTACCTAGGTCCCCTGGTACATCAGAGAACACCTCCTAATCCTCTACATATCCGATTTGGCAGCCATGAGGAAACCTTGCTCTCAACCCCAACATCAGACTCTTGCTTGGCTGATGGATAGTGGTGCAACAGTAATGATGCAAGTCACTTTGAAGACTGATCTGGTCTCCAAATTACACACACAAATTCAATCACTCTTCACTCAAACTCTCAAAAGCTTACGCTTACTGATGTGCTTTTTGTCCCTAATATACAACATAATTTACTACCAGCTAACTTGTTGTGTAACGCTAATAAACTTATGTTGAATTATTTCTTGATCATTCCAAGTGAAAAGTCTAACTACAGGGAACCCATTAATCCGCGGACCGACTATGAAGAAGTTGTACGAGTGGTCGGCATCACTTTACCCCATTACCTACTTAACTTCAACCACACCAAAACTCACATCCACAGTTTGGCACCATTGTCTTGGACATCCTATCTCAAATTTTCAACACCATTTTCTCCCATTTTTCTTTACTTTGTTCTACTTCCTCAAACAGTTTTGGACCGATTGTGCCATTAATAAAAGCCATAAAATCCTTTTGGTTCAATCATCAATTACCTCCACAAAACCCCTTGAATACATATTTGTGAATGTTTGATCGTCTTCGATAACCAATATTGAATACACAAATATTATCTCGTTCTTGACATGTCTATACCTACTCAAAGCTAAATCAGATGTCAAAACCATATTTCTCCCATTCAAAAACCTTGTAGAATCAAAAACCTTTCCACAAACAACAGTGGGGAATTCATTGCACTCCGGTCAATTCTCTCAGACTCGGAAACTCACATCTCACAACTCCTCTTCACACCATAGAACACAATGGCCTTATCAAAAGAAAGTATTGACATGTAGTCAATACAGGAATGACTCTTCTTCACCATGTCTCAGTTCCAAACACTTACTAGTATTATGTATTTGCAGCTGCAACATACCTCTTTAACCGCCGACCCACACCAGTCCTAGATATGATCTTCTAATTCACTAAGTTGTTTCAAAGCCATCCTAATTACTCTCGCCTCTAGATCTTCGGTGGTATATGATTCCCTTGGTTGAAACCATATAACACTAATAAACTGGAAGACAAATCAACTCCATGCACCTTCCTTTGATACTCACTCACATAAAATGTATATCTTTGCCTTGACATGACCATCAGTCGCATCTACACAAGCTGCCATGGCCAATAGTTCATATCACTTAAATGACCACCCCATCCACCAAAAAAACATCACCACCACCCACACTATCGCCTCTGGTGCAACAAATGGGAACATCATCGTGCTCAGGCTCTCAACTAGAAATTTTTCGCGAAGAATCTCTGGCTCTTACATCGCCACTTCAAATTGGTAGTTCTAGCCTAATACCCACTCATTCTCCAAGCCTAATTATGAGTTCGATCCATTTGCCACTTGGTATTGAAAGCAGCCCAAGTAATGTTATGGCCAAACCCAAATTGGATCCAAGTTCCATATAAGCGAACTCAATACAAGACATAAACGGCCATAATTCAATTCAGCCCAATTCTATCTCAGCAAAGTGATAACTTGCCTTCTCAACTTGATGTGACTATCTCTGCAACAGCTCCATTGCCGCTCGTGAATCCTCACCCAAAGATGATGTGGCCAAAGAGTTACATAAACAAGCCAAATTGGAAATACACTCTTAGCCACTTTGACTACCAACATCCTCGCATAACCACATACTCTAAAGGACTGAAAAAGAAACAATGGTGGCAATCTATGTCATATAAGATTGATGCCTTTGCTGGAAACAATACTTTAAAATTGGTTCCTCGACCATCAAAAAAATATGTAATTTCCTGCAAATGGATACCCAAAAATAGGTTCAATATCAATGCTTCCCTTGGTCGCTCTGAAGCTACACTCAATAACTAGGCATATAGTTCAACAACACCTTAATTTTGGTCATAAAATCCACCACTATGAGACTCGTTCTTGACATTGTTGTAAGTCGTTCATGGCCCATTCAACAATGGGATGTTTATAATGCATTTTTGCAAGGTACGCTTACTGAGGAGGTCCATATAGAACAACCAAGAGAAGTACATAGATAGCCTACTAGTCGACATATATCTCAAAGTAGTACATTATACATTTACTTCACAACCACAATATGATCGATGTGAAACCAGTAGGGATACCAATGTCACCCTCAACCAAATTTTCACTACACTATTCTGATCCCACATCCTACCGCAAGCTTGTTAGGAGTTTATAGATTATTTCCTTCACTAAACCATACGTCATGTATGCAATAAACCGACTCTCGCAGTATATGCATTTACCAAACATAGACCATTGGCAAGCTGCAAATAAGGTGTTACATTATTTTGCAAGAACTACAACTCACGACATATAATTCTCAGCAAGCAACCCACTTAGCTTGACAACATATGCATATACCAAGTATCGCGCCATTGCCAACACCACATCCGAGAAATGATGGATCTGTAATTTCCTAATTTGGATAGGTATAACTCTACCATCGCCTCCACATTTGTTTTGTGATAACGTTGGAGCCACCTTTTCTCTAATCCAGTATTTTACTTTTGGGTGAAGCATGTCCGACATGATTACCACTTCGTTAGAGGACACATTTCTAGTGGCATTCTCAAAGTATGTCATGTTCACACTCATGATCAATTTTGTAACGCTTTGATGAAGCCACTTCCAAAAGCAAGATTCCACCTGCTACGAGACAAAATTGGAGTGACTAAACCTCCTCCATCTTGAGGGGAATATTAGCAAGATACAAATTGATTCTTAATTACTATGTAATCACCACATATATGGCACAATCCTTTTGTGCATAGATCTAGGTTCTTCCTTTCTACTTGTAATCATGTATATAATCATTAAGAGAAATATAGAAACCATCCTTCTTACATAAAACTCTAATTAGTCTAACATGGTGCTTGTTTAGAACTTATGTATATTTGTATGTAAAACTGGAGAATAAGAAGTTGAGTGCAAACTTTTTCTTAATATTTTATCATGGATTTAGGCTTCCTAGAGAGTTTAAGGTATAGATTTGACAATTTTATATAGTATTAAATGCATTTAATTTGAAAATATTGAAGAAGAAGAAAATAAAAATAAAAATGTGAGAAAAAGAAGATGAGGGCAAAATCATCCAAAATTGCCTAAAATAATGACTTTTTGAAAGAGTCTCTCAAAAGGTACTAAAACACAAATTTGAATATATAAATGTCATCTTTATATAATAATCCCATTTCATTACACATTCACTCTCATATTCTTCATACTCTCTTCATCTTCATTCTCCTCCATCAAAACCCCTAATTTCTTTCTTTTTTTCATATCAAATTTCCTTTCATCTCTTTTTCATTTCCTCCATCAAAACCAAGGTAATAAATATGTTAAAAATAAAAATTTTGATAATAAATGTATTAACGGATAATTATGTGTTAATTAAATAATATATATATATATATATATATATTAACATGCTAAATATTTACATATTTATTAAATAATAAAAATATTAACTGATAATATATGTGTTAGTCGTATTAATATACATGTTAATATATATTTTACACACATGATAATAAGTATGTTGCCAGATAATAAGTGTTTCAATCGTATAAATTTATAGTTAGCTATATAATCAAATATGTGTTTATAAGATAATAAATATGTTAACAGGTAATGTATGTTTTCACGCATAACATATCGATAATCATATATGTTTTATATGAACTAACGAATAATAAATATATTATACGGTAATAGATGTGTTAATGTATAACATATACATAATAACATGTTTTATCGGAAATAATATGAGTTAGCTTTTAATATTAGTGATATCAGATAATATAATATTTAGCGGGTAAAAATTGAGAAGAAAGTGCATTAAATGTGATGTCTCAATATTAAATGTGCATGTCTCCTTTCTCTTTTCGACGAATTTGGTGGGCTACCATGGTCATTTCTTTTTTGGGCCAATGATACTCTTAATTTCAGAAACTGAAGTGGCACACTCATAATTGTTTTCTTTTTTTTTTGCATATACAGCAATTTCACTCAAAATAATAATAATTTAATGATAATTTTTAATAAATTTATTTTGGTAGATTTCATACTATCATTGATGATAGTAATCTCATTACGATTTGTTCATTAATAAGATTTTTTTTTGTTATAGAGTTTTAAGCCTAGGCAAATTAGGAAATATGTACTCAAAGTTGGGGGTGTACTCAAAGTTGCATCTGTGGTAAACCTAATGAGACTAGAGACCACATTTTCTTTGTTTGCCCATTCACTTTCACGATTTGGCATAACATTTGTGGTACTCTTCTTTGTTTGTCCATCAGCTCTGATTGGATGCTTACAGTTCAATCTGTTTTATTCTCCAGCCGAACCTTACTTGACAGAGTTCTTCTTTGTGTGTCTTTTCGAATTTCAGTTTACTACTGTTAGAGGGAGATAAATCAAAGAATTCATACGCAAAAGGTGTTGGACTCTACTGCTCTTACCCGAGTTATTAGCAAGGTTATTCGGAATCGCATTCCTCCTTGCATTGCACATGTGATCATACCCTTAAAGGGTTAAGAAGACGTTGGTTCGAATTGCTAGCAGGCGTATTTACTGACAGATTGTTTTTCTTTGCTAACTCACCATTGTCTCTTCACACATATTCAGATGCAGACTTCACACATATTAAAAATATATTTAATGGTTTGGGCAAAACGAAATATGAAAAAATATGTTCTTCATAAAAAAACTTGTTCTTGGGATAAATATTTTTCTTCAAAAAACTTCACAAATTCGCCTAAAACACTACAATCATATCGATATCTTATCCATTTCACAGTAGATTCGACCTAAGGAGAGTGTAATCAAGCCTAATTAAGTCATTCCCTAACCTAAATAAAAAAAACTGTGAAAAAGTTATAATCTTACATTATTTAAGGCGATTCAAGCGGTGTAGAAGCTTTAGATATTGATTTCGGCGGTGTAGATGTGAGATTACAATGCTAATTTGGTCGAAAGCAACTGTTTTTTTTAGATGATTCGAAGGCAAGTCGAGGAAGAAGAAGAAGAGAATAAATGACTTTTCACGAACTTACACTGATGTCCGTAGATTCCGTGGGATTATGCCCAGTCGGTTTCCATGGATTATTTCCTGTCGGTTTCCGTGGGTTATGAAACCTATGGAAACCGACGAAATCTGATAACTGACGGAAGCCTACTCGAGTATATAATTTTATTAAATAAAATATTTAAAAAATTCAGTTGTTGGTTTCCGTCGATTATGCAAACCTAGGGGCTCCAACGGGAATTTCAAACCGATAGCAATCGACAGGAACGGTAGCTCCCGTCGGTTGTAGTCAATTTTCTGAACCTACAGGAACCGACGAGGCTTGCAAACTGACGGAATCCGACGAACACAATTTTTTGTCGTTTGTTGTTGGTTTTGAATGGATTTATTTCCGACAACTTTTTGGCCGTCAGTTTTAGTGTTTTCTTGTAATGGAGGAAATGATTATTATGTAATTCATTGTATATATATTGTAGGGTTTCGTGTATCCCATATATATATTGTACAATCATCTAACAATAATACATTTAGCCTTCTTCTCATACAGGTTGCTCGATCTTGATTTGTGTTTTAAATGAGGTTATTGTGTTACTTGCGCATCATATTAGTTACTTATTTCTCATGGGTCAATTGCTTGTCCCCTTGACGCATTACTTAGTTCATTTGTTTTCTCTCTATCGGTTTTCTGCTTAATTGTCTTTCTCTTCTTTAAGATTGAATTTTGTTTGATCTTGTCTTAGTTTATTTGCTTTGTTTATGTGATTTGATTTGCTTAGTCCGTACTTTGGTTTAAACTTCAACCCTTGATATGATTAACACACTACAAGAAATATGGTCCAAAATCGACCACGGTATTGACCGCAAATACGCTGTCGGAAATTTCC
>JAKUCM010009359.1:0-15218 GCA_023374145.1 Lepidium sativum | reverse complement strand
TGTTGATGATGATGATAAACTATTTGTACATTCTTGATCTGTCGATATCGATTTTTTTAACCGATTTCTCTTTATGTTTAGTTCTTTGATCTTGTTTTTTAAGTCTTTGATGTAGTTCACTGCTTCTGAAACGTGATCTGATGTTGAGCGTTTACCCTGTATAACAAATTGTTATGATTCATCATTCAATTGTACAATGATTAGTAATGTATATGATTCAAGACTAGACTTAATGTAAATGCAAGTCAATCTCATAAAACCGAAAACAGTATGCTATATAATCCTCATATGTTGTTAAAGAATTTTTGCAGCAGTTAAAACACAATGAATTTTCAAATATTTAAAATTTAATTAAAAATCTTATCACGATTTTGTTTATTATTTATCATATTGGGTATTATTCTTGATTTAGTGCGATTAAATTGCATTTTTTTCGCCGAATGATTTAACAAGACCCGATCAATAGCTCAAAACCTTCCCTAAAACTTCAAACAATATAGTATAGAGATTATGCGATTCTCTAAAGTCAAACTTTAATGGACAATGCAAACTTTCCTAATTAATTTATTATTTTAAAGATAAAGAGTAAAATTTGTAAAACATGGGTACTTTGAAATTTTCTTTTTTTCAGAAAACCTTATAAATAGTTTTTATTTTGGATATATAAAATATGCTATATATCTTTCTGTTTAATAGATAATAAAAATAACATTCTCATCTAAATAAATTGATTAATTAAGCCAAAGACTTAGTTTAACACAAAGAATATATAGAGATAATTCCTAGATAATTAGTTCTTTCTTAAGCTAAACAAATAAAATATTTCCTAGATGAATAAATTACCTGAATATATTGAAATGGCAAGAGAGATCTTAAACTTTTGAAGAGAGATGAAACTTCTTGTCTTCTTTGTCTTTCAATTTCTCTATGTTTCATCTTCTTGCCTTCTCGATCATCATCATTATCACCATTGTTGCAGACTTCACTCAAACTTCGTTTCTTTTTGCTTCCATTGTTTGTGATCTTCGGATTACAAACATCATTGTTTTGATGTGATAATAATGGAGAAAGAAGAAAAGATAGTGAATTATGATCTTCATCGATTAAATCATTCATAAACATCGAAGGAACAAAATCCATCTTATTGCTTAGTTTGTGTTCTTGTAATGACATTGTAACTTTAAGACTTGTGATCGAATCTCTTTATATGTGCCTGCAAGATTTGTTTCTTCTTATTTGATTGGACAGATGTGAAGACAGATTGGTGATGAATCTTAGAGAAACTAAAAACTACATTAAAAAATATGAGTAGTTGGGATATACTATAGAATAAATGAGGATTTTAATCTTATTATATTGAAAATTGTACTGTTCATTTAATGGCTATCAAATCATATTTGTCAATTTGAGATGTGAGACAGTGTTTTAAATGTGCTTTAAACATATATCTACCTTTATTATCACACCACCCAAATCTTCAACTCAATTAATCTCTTATTTTTTTTATTTTTTTTTGTCAATGGCAGATTATATTAGATCACAACTAATTGTTCAATAGCCAAATTCTTACATAATGTATGTGAAATGACTCGATCTCTGGTTATGCAAATGAACTGATTTAAGTGAAATTACCGTCAACCACTAGACTAAAAATCATTTCCAATTAATCTTTTATTTTTTCTTGGTCAAAGAAGAATTTTTTTGTTTTATATGGAAATGATTATTTCTATGTTCAACTGATTATTTATGTTTTAGTACTAATTTCCTTTTTCAAGAGTAATATATAAACTTATAAGAAAAACTGATATTTAAAGTTTTTAATGTAGATATGTAACAAAAAAGATTAATATAGATAATCATAAACAAATGTTTTTTTTGTCAATTAAATTCTATATCACCAAAAATGAGAATACTATATCGTGGAACAACAAAAATTAGATTCAAATATAATTTCTAATACTATGAGCAAAAAAACAAGTTTTATATGCAAGAGTTTATGAATCGAGTAAAGAGAGAAACTACAAAACAAGCTCCAAAAACATACAAAATCTTCTAAATAGAAAATAATTCACAACATTTTCTAAATTTTCATACAATTTGTTGTTATCTCTTCCTCTATTTGTAACGATGAAAGATTCTTTCGAGATGTTTAATTTAAAATGCAAATAAGTGGAATTGATAAATAATGATAGAGCTGAATATTAGCTCTTGCAATATGAATGGACCAAACATTCATTTAGTGTATTTCTTTTCTTGGACCAAACATTTACTATTTTTGGATGAAACACGAAATTATTATTATTAATAATTTAAGACCAAACACGTTGATTTGTGTCAATTATTATTGATGTCTAATCTTTTTCATTTATTTTCTGTAGTAATGTCAAAGTTTGTAGATTTTTTTTCCACAGCTAACTGAAATTAAGAAGATTGACTGGTATGTATTTGTATTTATGATTTTTTTTGTCAACTAACTACCGTAGTGACTTTTTAAATCTATTCCTACTACTGCAGGTAGGGGGTTCGATCCATGATGCCTTGAAGATTTGTAAAATGACTACACCACTGGGCCACCTGTGCTCGGTAATATTTATAATAGTCTATATACTAATTTAATTATAATTATTTTATTTTTATTTTTTAATTAAACTGATTTTTTTCAACAATATTTTTGACCACCTAGAATATGATCTATAACTTAAATCAAAATTTAGTATAACTATATAATTATTTTATTTTTATCAAACCTTTTACCTCTCAATTTCAGCGGCAGGTATAAACAATTTGATATTTGAATCTAAACTTAAACTTGAGATAAATGAAAAAAAAAACTTTTATTTTTTTCAGAAGGTTTTACTATATAGTCAAAAGGCTGGAATAAGAAATAGTTGTTTTTAATATAATTGAAAATCATTTTAGAATATAGTCCGATAATATTAGAAAAGCATTTAGAACCATAAAACTCGAATCATTACTACTAAAGGTACTTAGTGTAGTTAAAAGGAGATTAAGAAAGATTTGTTTGTATTTAATTAAATAATGTGATGCTTAATGATTAATGAGTGTAATTGCAGATGATAACGTGGACGCTCAAAATACCATTAAATTGCTTGCAATAATTGTTATAGAATTTAATAAATTAAATGTAATCAGTTGAAGTCAGGATTTAGGTCTGACATTTTGATAAATGGGTCCCTTTTGTTGCATGTCCATATTGATCTTTCATCACTGATGACGATTAATGAATGGTGATAATATCATTAAGATGTTTTAATATCATTAATTAGATTTGGGTAATGTTGTCCAAATTTCACCCGCAAATTATGATTTTCTTAATAACCAAAATTGAATATATACTTTACTAGATTGTTTCAGCCTCATTTTGATTTGGGCTATGGATCAACTAGACCAGTTTAGTCCAACAAATATATAAAGATTTGATTCTAATGTTATAACTTATATATTCTATTGGCAAGTGGCATTTAGCCTAGTAGCAGATGGTAAGTCCACAAGAGACATGCGCACTTGCACATCTAGGAATTAAGACCCCGCTTGCATTTACAAGAATTTGGCTAATGAACCGACCATTTGTGGTCCAATGTTGACAAAAAAAAAATTATATATTCTATTGTTGTCAAAAAAAACTTATATATTCTATTTATTTTTAAAGTGAAAAAATATTCACATCCAAACTTATATATTCTATTTATTTTTAAGGTGGAAAAATATTCACATCCAAATTTATTATATACAAAACATATTGTTATGCTTCAATAAGCCTACTTTCTTTGATATAAGCATTAACCGATAGCAAATGGCTCTTACTCTAGTGGCAGATGGTAAATCTATTTAAGGCAGCTCATTTGCATAATCAGAGATCGAGTCCCTCTATCTACATTATATAATAACTTGGCTATTAAATCGGTGAATTGTGGTCTAATATAATTTATCGTTGACAAAAAAAGCATTAACCAATAAAATGTAATGTTTTATTTAACAGATCTAAAAAACTGTCATTTTGTTTGCGAGTTTTATTAAATAAAAAAATTTATATCCAAATAACACAACACATCCTAGTTCCACAAATATGTATCACATTGACACACGAAGTTTATGTTTCTAATTTTAAATAATTTCGTTTTGGTATCATATTTACTTTGAACATTATTTCAAAGTAAATATCAAGTATATATAGTGTCATGCAATGTATGTGGTTTCAGTTCGAAACTCAGAGTTATGCTATTCAATTTAAGTGACAAAAAGTTTTCATGAACATTTCTTGTATACAGGATATGGACAAGACACTAAATCTCATTTGATTTACAATTCTTTATTTGTCAATAAAAATACCCTTATTGATCATTATGATTCTCCAAGTCTTTCTAAGAAATATATTAATCCAAAAAGGAGCATCGAAATATTACAAATTACAATCAATTTGCTTCTTAACTTAACCCGGACCGATCTAAGGATAAACTGCCGCTACTTAAAACTACTTCACTAGACGATGTTGGTAAGGCCCAATTCAACTTATTTATGTGCAAAAATATATTTAAGGCCCAAATTTGTTTGGTAAATTAGATCTTGATAACCAAAACGGTGGTCAAAGTGATTGGTTGTACATTGCATGAGTTGTAATAGTAGAATTATGTAGTAAGAACATTGTAAAACTTAGATATAAGTTTTCAAAAGCTTATAAATTTGTAAAAGTGATGTTTAAGTTTCATATATATATTAGATACATTAGGTTTCAACTCAATACTAATTGACAATAAGCAGAAGAACTTATATATCATTTGAAAAATCTCTATATTTTCAACATAGAATCATTTTACGTAGTTTTTCAGGGATTAGTCATCTGAATGTAAAGTTTGTAAGATTGGACATCCACATATAATTTACAATAGGATTGAACCTATGTTCTTACCATATTAGAAAGCATAAACTTCCAAATCAAAATTAATTAGCAATAAATAGAATAGCTTTAAACTTTTTATATCAATCGAGAATTATTTACACTTCCGACGTGGAGTCTTTTAAAAACTATCTTGGTTATTTTGCATCCAAATTTAAGCAAATATTTGGCTTATGTTATATGGTTTTAGTCTCTTTCAAGCTTAAGTTTCTTTAATTGTAACATATTGTGAAGTTAAATGTTATAATCATGTGAACAAATGATAGATAAAAGAAAATGATATAATCATGTGGCTATAAAAAGGAAATTAAAGAAAGGAAGCCACGAAGTATAAAAATGAAAGCAGAAGAGAAGAGCCCACATGATGATTCATGTTTACATAACGACTAAAACCGAAAACCAATCTCACAACTTGAGGCAGAAACAGACACTTTGCCTAATCTATTTGTTGTTCTTACTTATCAACTTCTGTCTCGCATTTTCACAGTGACCTTTAATTCATATTTCTTGATTTCTTTCATAAAAATATTTGTCGTTTTATATCAAATATGTGTGTATAAGAGGATAGCTTCCATAGAATTTGTGGTTTATGGAATTATGGAGATAAATGGACATTATTCGATATTTTATTTGTAATATATGAATTTTCAACCATATAAGATTCGATGTAGGATTATAGTTTTAATTGACTTTGTTATTGTTCGTTTACTTTTTCCATTATAGATATAATTTATTTATGTTCACCAGTATTGTTATATTGAAAAGTAAATATATAAACAGATGGCCCATTATCCAATCTTTAGAAAACTTAAATTATAAATCATATATTGTCGATCTAATAATTATTTATTGACAAAACAAAAAGTGTTAGTTAATACGGGAAGTGTTTTTGCTCAATTGATTTATTGTCTTTTTATGCATGTTTTTCTTTTAGAAGTCGAGAATCGCGTAATCATATAGGATAGAATTTAAAATTTAAGATGTTTGAGTTATAAATCGAATCTTATCGATTTAATTGAGAAAAAAAAGTTAATTAATAACATTAAAAAGATCATACAACTAGTACAAAAAATTAGACGTATTGTGTCATTTATTTTATTTATTTATATAAGTTTTAATTGATATAATCGTTATTTACATCACTTATAAAAATAATTTTGAAAATAATGAATCAAATAGTTACTGTTAATTTAATCCAACAATACAATTTTTTTATCATACAATACAATACATCTTTAGTAGACCACAATCCTCTTCGACACTTGACCATCACCATTTTTACAAATTGACTCTTCTCAAGTTATGTTGATCCTTCTTACTAAAGGATTAAAGAATTCTCATGAAAATTACCATTTTTGTGTGTGTGTGTGTGTTTTCTTCACTTTATTGACATCGTGAACATATCTACGTTCGAAAGTTTTGGTTTTTATATAAACGTAAAACGAATAACTCTTATCCGAAAAAAAGTTCATTTTTTTTAATTTCTTCGCCGTCGGACTCAATTATCCGTTAGCCCGACCCGGAAAAATCTTCAAAGGCTCCGGTTTTGAAGTTTTGACACACTACAGTATCAATGAGTTCACTACAATGACCCGTACAGAGCTTAACCGGAGCCGGAGCTTCATTTCTGATTCTGAGAAGAATTCCGGTGGCGGCGGAGGAACCACCGCGATGAGGGTTGTTGTTCCGTTACAAGGTGTGGTTCAAGGTCGTGGTGGATTGTTCTTAGGCTCTGTGATTCCTTGTGCTTTCTTCTACTTTCTTCATTTTTATCTTAAACGAAATCGGAAAGGTGAATCCGATAATTCCGGTGGTGACCAAAATACCTCTGCTTCTCCAAATTCGGTTTCCGATTCGGGTTTTCCGGATCCGACCCGGTCACAATCCGCTGGACATCTCACGGAGCTTACTGGTTTGCCTCGTTCTCTTTCTCGGATTCTCCTCTCGCCGAGAAATTCTGGTAGTTCCGTTTCAGTTTCGGGTCGGGTTAATTCTGTTATCAAAGGTGGAGATTTACCTTACTACGTGGGTCAAAAACGGGTCGAAGAAGATCCGTATGACGAGTTGGATAATCCAGACGGAGTTATCCAACTTGGTTTAGCTCAAAACAACAAGGTGCAATGAAGTTTCTTCAATAAAAATCGAAACTTGTTTTGTGATTTTTCTGCATTTGACTCTCTCTTATCTTTAACAGTTGAGCTTGGATGATTGGATTTTGGAGAATCCAAAAGAAGCAATCTCAGATGGATTGAGTATTAGTGGCATTGCTTCTTACGAGCCTTCGGATGGACTCATGGAACTGAAAATGGTTTGTTCTCTCTAATCTTAAACTTCTCAACCTTTGGTTTCCTTATTCGTGTTCATGGGAGTGCTTTGAAACAACTTTGAATCTTCTTTAAGATGTTTATAGAAGTGTTTAGTTTGAGGATTTTTATGTGTTGTTCTTGAGAGAAATTTTCTGAATTGTGGACAGGCTGTGGCAGGATTCATGTCTGAAGCCACCAAAAACTCAGTTTCTTTCGATCCATCACAGTTAGTGTTAACTTCTGGTGCATCATCTGCTCTTGAAATTCTTTCCTTCTGCTTAGCTGATTCCGGAAACGCCTTTCTTGTTCCAACGCCATGTTCACCTGGGTAAAAAGCCTTAGTTCTTTACTCTTTACTGTTTAACTAGTTAATGCTATGAGAGATGTTATATCTTTAATGGGGACATTCTGTTTTGCAGATATGATAGGGATATTAAATGGCGAACGGGAGTAGATATCATTCACGTTCCTTGTAGAAGTACGGATAACTTCAATATATCGATGGTTGTGCTTGATCGAGCATTCTATCAAGCCAAGAAACGAGGTATCAGAATCCGTGGCATTATAATCTCAAACCCTTCGAATCCCATGGGAAATGTTTTGAGCAGAGAGAATCTCTATGCTCTTTTGGACTTTGCTCGTGAGAGGAACATTCATATAATCTCAAATGAAATCTTAGCTCGGTCAGTCCACAAAGAAGATGAAGATTTTCTTAGCATGGCTGAAATAGTTGAAACCGAAGAGAACATCGATAGGGAAAGAGTTCATATTGTGTATGATCTCTCAAAAGACTTGTGTTTCCCGGGACTTCAGTCTGCTGTTATATGCTCATTCAATGCAAGTGTTTTATCTGCTTCAAGAAAGCTCACAACACTTTCCCCTATCTCATCACCAGCCCAACATTTGCTCATATCTGCAATCTCCAATCAAAAGTTTGTTCAGAGATATGTGAAAACCAACAGAGAGAGATTGCAGAGTATCTACACGGATTTTGTGAAGGGGTTGAAAGATTTAGGCATCGAGTGCATGAGAAGCAATGGAGGACTCTTCTGTTGGGCAGATATGCGAGGATTAATGGCTTCTTACAGTGAAAAGGGAGAGATTGAGCTGTGGAACAAGCTCTTGAATATTGGCAAAATCAATGTCATACCAGGATCTTGTTGTCACTGTATCGAACCAGGATGGTTCAGGTTCTGTTTCAGTAACTTGTCTGAGAGTGATGTGCCTGTAGTTATGAACCGCATTAGAAAAGTTTGTGAAACATGTAAATCTCAAAGTTGATTTTATGCTATTGGATTATTTTTTTGTGTTCTTGATGAGTATACCGGATAATACCAAGCCCGGAAAGTGTACTATTGAAATCAATTCAGAATCGGTTTAATGGTAGAGATTTCCCGGTTAGTGAACTTTTATCAATTTTAGCAACAAATTAAACAAAAGAATCGATCTTTTATTATTTTCCCGGGAAAAGATTACAATTTACATAGAAAGAATTTAAACATTAAACCGTTAAATCTCAAATCACAAAAAGAATGAAGGAAACACTGCACAATTTCTCTGCAAGACCTAAACGAGTTATGTCATGATTCTATTCCATTTCTGATCAACTCAAGAACCTGCACAACTTCTGCCATGCTCGGTCTCTTCGATGGATTCTCTGTCGTGCAAATCAAACCTAATTTCATCACTTGAATCAACTCATTCTCTTCAAACTCTCTCAATCTTCTGTCAAAACAATCAGAAGACGAACCTGTCTCCAACAAATCCCTCACATGATCCCTTAAGATCAAAACCTTGTTTGCAGATGGTGACTCCACCGGTTTTCTACCTGTAACTAGCTCAAGAAGAACCACACCATAGCTATAAACATCACATTTGTCACTCGCTCTCAAACTCTGAGCTAGCTCTGGAGCTATGTAACCAACCGCATTGTGGGACTTGGTTAAACCAAAGCTGTTCAAAACAGGAAGAAACTTTTCTAAACCGTAATCCGATAGCTTTGCCTCATATTTTTCGTCAATGAGTATATTAGTAGACTTTACATTGAGATGAAGGATCGCAGGTTTACAATCGTTGTGAAGGAAAGAAAGTGCCTTTGCAGTTCCTAACGCAATTTGGAATCTTCTATGCCAATTCAACTCAGTGTTTCCATGGTTTCTGCTGCTGCTACTGCTCGTACTGGTTCTACTGGAGATTCTCGGGTGTAGGTTATCATAAAGGCTCCCCTTTGGGACAAATTCCGACAGAATTAACTGCATTGTCGAGGAAAAGTAGTAACCTTGAAAAGAAGAAAGATTCGGGTGTCTTAAACTTCCAAGCCTTGCGATTTCTTGCTCGAATTCTTCTTGGTTTCTGATTCTTCCTAAAGTCTCAAGCTTTTTCACTGCAATGGAAACCCCGCCTTCAAAAGATGCTCTATAAACTGCTCCAACTGATCCAGTCCCGATTATTTTATCTTTGTCTAGCAAACCTTTTGTACCCGCCTCCCAATCTTCATACTTTGAAGGCAAACTCTTGCTGAATAAAACAAGTTTCCCAAATGTTACACCACCACCATTACCAGATTCAGTTGAAGCCAAGGTGGGTGTTGTGGTATCAAAAGAGATTACTTCCTCTTGGCGCCTTGATCTTCTTCTTTTACGAGCTATAAGGTTTAAAACAAGAACTAGACAGATACCAACTAAGATCACAGCAGCAGCGATGATAACAATGATAACAGAGATACTTAGAGCTTTGGTGTTTCTTGATCTTGCTCTAGTTTTGAGAGAATTGCACAATATTTCGAGAGGATCACCGCAGAGTAAAGGGTTATTCGAAAATGAAGAAGCTCCAGAAGCTTGAATCTTTGGGATAACACCAGAGAGGTTGTTGTAAGAAACATTGAAATATGTAAGTCTATTCATATTGCTGAGGGAAGGTGGGATAGGACCTGAAAGTATATTCTCCGAAAGATCAAGGAACTGGATTCTTGAAAGTTCCCCGAGAGTAGATGGAATGCTTCCATTGAATCGGTTCCGATGTAGATCAAGGATCTTCAAGTTTGTTAAGTTTAATAGGTTCTTAGGGATCGCTCCTTCCAAAGCATTCCCAGAAACATCTCTGCAACAAATAACAAGATTAAAAAAACAAATAAATGAGATTGAGGAATCAGAAACATGCTAAACTCGGAACAGAACTGACTGAAAGACTCACAATTCAAGAAGTAGTCTGCAATGGGATAAATCATCTGGAAGTTTACCACTGAGATTGAGATTATGCAAATTCAAAACCTGTAGATACTCCAGGTTTCCGAGCTCTTGAGGTAGCTTCCCGTCTATAGAGTTATCGCCCAGTCTGATTACAGAGAGCTTCTCCATACTCCCCATACCTATAGGTACACTCCCGTTGAGCCTATTTGATTCCAAGTCCAAAAGCTTAAGACTTTTGCATCCAGTTACACCACTAGGTACACTACCGGTTAACTCATTCATAGAAGCATCTAAAAACTCCAAACTTTCACTGCAACGTACGATCTCACCAATCTCTCCAGTAAACCGGTTTCCCGACACATTGAAATATGTCATGTTACTGAACTCAAGAACCTCAAAAGAAGCTAAACCGTCAAAAGAATTGCTTCCTATATCGACATGGATCAATCTCTTGCATTTCAAAATCTCCTCAAACACATCACCAGACAACAAATTTCTTCTAACAGACACAAACTCAAGAACCGGAATATCGCAGATCCGAGGTAACAGACCGGTAATGCTATTGTAAGAGAAATCGAAACCGATGAGATTGTTACAGTTTATGATTGATTCTGGTACTGATCCTGAAAGATTGTTATGAGACAGTGAAACAAACTTGGTCTTGTAGCAGAATCTAAACAGAGAATCCGGAATCTCTCCAACGAAGTCATTTTTCGACAAATCTAAGAACCTTAAATTAGGTAAGTCACTAATAAATTCCGGAATCAAACCAGATAATGCATTCGAACTAACATTGATACTCCATAGAGTCTGTAACTTTGAGTAATCCAAAGGTAAGCTACCTGTAAACCTGTTGCCAAAGAGATTCAAAACCCTCAAAGAAGTTAAACCTGATAATGCCGGCGATAGGGTTCCGGAGAGACTTGTATTCCAAAGAACGATCTTGTCAATGAATCCTTCTGGATTACAAGATACACCATTGAAACTATTACAAAGCTCACCAAAGGAAACCCACGAAGCCAAAGTATTGTACGGATCGTCATTGATGTTGTCTTTAAACTTAAGCAGAATCTCTCGTTCGGTAACTGAATCAGAGAAACTCAGAGACGATGTAATGTAGACGAATGTGATAATTACCCAAATCAGAAAGTGTGAAACTCTTCTCATTCTCAAATCGAGCTTGAAGATGATTTGATTGGCATTGTCGGTTATTGAATCCCAAACCGAACCTCAAACCCGGTTTAAAAAACCGAGCTTTTTCAGTAGCATTTAGTTCAGAAATTGATGAAGAAGAAGAAGAAGAAGCATGAAGAAGATGCATTTAGCTAAAACTAAAGCCAGAATTCGAAATCTGGATTCTCCATTTTTATATTGTCTTGGGGAGTGAGAACTTTTGAGCTGCATTTGCCTGACTTGAGCATCTTCAACGGGTAAAGCCGACAAAACCCAGTGATTAAAATAGAGTAAAAGATCAAACTTTCAGCTCTGCAACACAGAAACAGAGAGAAGAGAGAGAGAATGAGATTAAGGAAGAAGATGATTGCGTGAAGAGTGTGCCAAGGCTTGAAGTAAGCAGGTGAAGCAATTTAATACTCTGACTCTTGTGTAAAATCTTGTTTGTTATCTCTCTGTGTTTTTTGCTTTCTTCTCTATGAATTTAACATACATCTGTGGATTCCACCAAGTGAACAAGAACCACGTGCAAAGGTTACATTTTTATGTATTGTATTGTGAATGTATTTATGTGTATTATAAAGTTGGAGGAAGGTCTCTGTGTGTCTGTACCATCAAGCATTTACTCTCTCTTGCCTCCACCAATCCGACTTTAATGGCCAGCCAAGTTCTTGCAAATGCAAGCAGAGATTTATCTCAGGATGTGCAAGTGCACATACCTCTTGTGAACTTACCACCTGCCACTATGCCGAATGCCACTTGGAGAATTCATTACTCTTATGAGACAAATTTATTTATAATCACTGAGAATATTTCTATCAAATTTGATCACGTAGTTTCCTATAATTTCGTGAATTGTGAATGAATGGTATCAACTACATTAGTTTATGCTTAATGTTTGTGTATTATGACTTCCGTTTTTTGGAGTTATAGTTTTCTTATTTTAAACTATATTTTCGATGAGTAAATAGTTATTACTCTAGTTGTCGGTGTAAATCTACTGAAAACAATTCATTTGTATAATCAGAGATCGAGTCTCACATCTACTTTATGTAGAAATTTGGCTATTAGGTCGACCAGTTGTGGCTAATGATATATTTTATTTTTTCTGGTTTTATTTATTTCATCGTTGAAATATTCAAACATTATATTTTGTTTATATAGTTAAAAATAGAAGAAAATAGTATAGTTCTTAGAACTTATTTATTGGTTAAGTTGGTAGAGTATTATTTTAATCTATTATATAGAAGATATGTTAGAGTTCAAATCATCGTAAATTTATAATCATTAAACTAATAAGAATTCGGTAGATTTTTGCATATATAAGTTTGAAAGATTTTTGATTATAGAAAAATGATGAATTTTTGTGTTTATAAATGTGTGTGAATATTGTATTTTATTTGTATGGAATTCATAATATGACCGTTTATTAGGTACGGACAATTCCTTTGTAAATTTCGAAACATCAAAGTCTGACTTCTGTTTATAAAGATTCTTAGATTCTTCCTATTCTCGACATAAAAGTGACAAGATTTCACTAATGCCCCATAAGCTCAGTTTCCTAACCATTTAGTATATGTTTAATTTAATTATATACCATGCTTTATATAATCCTTTTCCAAAATTCTTAAATGTTGAAAATCTGAAGAAAAAAAAACTAATAATAATAATAATAATAAAAACTTGATTTTTTTTTTCTGTTAACATCGCTAACCCTAGTGGTTGACGGTAAGTCCACTTAAGACAGCTCATTTGCTCAACTATGGATCGAGTTTCTCTACTTGCATTATGTAAAAATTTGGCTATTGGATCGACTAGTTGTAGTCCAATTAATTTGCCGTTGACAAAAAAATACATCGCTAAGCTGGTTGTCTTGTTCCCACAACCAAATCCGGTTCAACTCAAGCTATGAAATTCCGGTTTAGATATTTAATTTAAATTTAAATTGCTAATGGAGCCCAACGTGTAATGTTCATATTTGTTTCAAGCTTCAAAATATGTAATCTTTCGATTTTTTCACATATATATACACATACACTATATCACAAGTAAACTTTTTTTTCTTTCATTAATGAGAATAATCTAAGTGAAACCAACTAAAAAAAATATCAATTGAAACATTTGGATTCGTAAAAACCTATATCAATTGAAACATTTATATTCGGAAAACCCAAAATCTTAAATTAGAGATTCCGTATCATCCAAAAAAATATAGAACCGACTGAATTGGTGCACCAACCAACATCTCAATTTCTTTTATACTAAGAAACTATATTATGCCGAGGATAAGTGGCCCAGTGGTATAGTCATTTTACAAATTCTTATGGCACCAGGGATTGAACCCTCTACTGGCTAGTTGACAAAAAAAAAAAACTATTTTATTATTTTTTACGATTATGGTCCTCCACTATTGTTACACATTATTAGTTTGTTATTACAATTACCAATGTTTGTAAATATTCTTAGCTACTAATAAATAGTGAAATAAATTTAAAACAAGTCTTATGGTAGAACATAGAAGTGTAGTTCTCTTAAGCTGTTTTGTTGAAAACTAGTAATGATATTTGTTTTTTGGTGAATAAAACTAGTAATGATATTTACGCTATTACACATACACAAATATTGTTGAAACTTGCGTAGCAAGAAACAGACATGTGTGAATCTTGAGTTTATACAATAACTTCACACAACAGACTCTTTTCTCTCATTTTCTCAGATAATTTTCCCGGAAAGTTACTCTATATTTGAGTTTGCCTGGAAAGTTACTCTTGTATTGATATAGATAAAACTCATAAGAAGATGTTTTAGCATCATAATCAATGATATGGAGATCATTTGGAGAACAATCGCTTCAACGTTAATGCTCTTTTTCTTCTTAAGAGATTTCAGCAATCCTCTTCTTATGTTCTTTTTCCTGTTTTTGATTCTTTTCTTGTTTATCATCGATAGTAATCTCTCTGTTTTTGAAGAACCCAAAGATTTCTCTGATTTTTACACTTTTAAGGAAGATCCTATGCTTGATGGTGAAATCACAGAGAAGAAAAAAGAGTTTTGTGAACTCACAAGATATTACTCTGATGATGATTGTGATGATTATTTTGCCTATTATGATGGTTATGATGAAGTTGACAATGATGGTTATATATGGAATGATAATGAAGACTATAGCAAATGGAATCAAGATGATGGTATTGAAAATCCTGATGATGATTATGCCTATGCTAATGATGATGATTTGACGAGTAGGATTGAAGATTTCATTGCAAACGTTTACAATGGATGGAGAGAAGAGAGACGAGCACATAATCTGTTTGTCTGATCATTTCAAAACTCTCTGATTCTTTATCTATGTACAAATAAGAAACTGTTGTGGTCTGTACATAAGTTAGGTTGGTTGTCGGGTTTGATCAGCGTCGTTTCAGACTGATTGATCTGCTAATTTATCAAAAAACCAGTTATAGAAATGTCTGGAAATCTAAGAGAATACAAAAGACTACTGTGTAACCGAATAGAAAGCAACATCAAATACTGAATTCACATCACAAATGCTCTTAAGTGAAGAGAGTTAGTTGCTCTACCATTCATCTCTTTCTTGAGAATGATGAAACTGCTTAAGAAAGCATATCAAGGAAGCTT
>JAKUCM010009358.1:0-12623 GCA_023374145.1 Lepidium sativum | reverse complement strand
ACAAAATTTAGCCCCTATCCCTTTAAAATGACACTATCTAAGTGTAATAACACTTGGCACCTGACTCTTTATTTTTATAGTGTGTGTGTCTCGAAAGAGACTATAAATCAGAGAACTTATCATTCGACTTCCCTGAGCTTAGCTAGACCTTTTCTTTAAATTGTGGTGGTTCTCTCTCTAATTTTGACTCCAACTATCTCCACTTGTTCTATTTGGTTCAATAGCTCAATAGTAGTTGGTATACACAAGCGTGAAAGGTGATGGGTTTACACCTCCTCCCAGCTGCTTCACCAACTATATGAGAGACAAATGGGCAGATTACACGGGCTTGAGAAAGTACGAGTTTACGCGCGTTCTCAGCTGCTTCACCATACTGAATTATTATGTAGGAAAATGGATTTTCCGAAACGCGATAAGGTACAGGTTTACGCACAGTCCCGGTTGCTTTATCCTGCCAAAGAGACTCAAAGGCGTACGGGTTTACGCACACCCTTGGTTCGTTTGTGGCTTCGTGTCGTTTGAACCATTCAGCATTAAATTATGTTTTTCTCGCTAAGAGAGGGATTTTCCACAAACCATAAATCAAGCTAAAAAGAGGGAAGGAACATGTTCAATGTATACATAGGCCCTAGATTGACAAGTATGGTTCAATTAGAAGGAATCAAAGCACATAAAGCGTCAAACGTTCGAAAGGGAAAAACCGCAATTCTAAGAGTTCGCTATGGTTCCTAGCTATTCAATCTATCATGATTGGCTATCTTAAACGAGGTGATTCCTAGAATGCAGCTAGACTCAATCCTACGTGAAATGCATGAACACTCTGTTTTTGGATTTTCTATGCCATATATGTGAAAAAATTAAAATATTTTTGGATTTTTGTGAAACTTACATGAATGCATGCTGAAGGAAAAATAAGAAAACAGAAACAAGCATCAAATGCAATCTGAATCCAACTCTTTTACACCTAAGTGTCTTCAAATGTATGATATATTCGAAAATGCTCCTAAGGGACTCTAAAGTGCATACAATGGTGTGAATGAGGATGCAAATCTACCTAAAATATGCTGCTAAAATGGTTAAAATACGAACATATCAACTCCCCCAAACATAGTTCTTGCTTGGCCTCAAGCAAGTGCAATGAACCAAGAAGGAAGAGAGGTGGCGACACAAGGAATTTCTATAGCCTTTAACAGACAACTCACCAAGGCGTTCACAAAAATACAAAATTTAGCCCCTATCCCTTTCGAATGACCACTATATAATTGTAATAACACTTGGCACCTGACTCTTTATTTCTATAGTATGCGGGACTCAAAAGAGACTATAAATCACAGAAATTATTATTCGACTTCCTTGAGCTTAGCTAGACCTTTTCTTTAAACTGTGGTGGTTCTCTCTCTAATTTTGATTCTAACAATCTGCACTTGTTCAATTTGGTTCAACAGCTCAATAGTAGTTGGTATACACAAACATGAAAGGTGATGGGTTTACACCTCCTCCCAGCTGCTTCACCAGCTATATGAGAGACAAATGGGCAGATTACACAGGCTTGAGAAAGTACGAGTTTACGCACGTTCTCATCTGCTTCACCATATCGAATTATTATGTAGAAAAATGGATTTTCACAAACGCGATTAGGTACAGGTTTACACACAGTCTTGGTTGCTTCATCCTGCCAAAGAGACGCAAAGGTGTACGGGTTTACGCACACCCCTGATTCGTTTGTGGCTTCATGTCGTTTGAATCATTCAGCATTAAATTCTGTTTTTCTAGCTAAAAAAGAGATTTTCCACAAACCATAAATCAAGCTTAACAGAGGGAAGGAACATGTTCAACGTATACATAGGCCCTAGATTGACAAGTATTGTTCAATTATTAGGAATCAAAGCATACAAGCGTTAAGCGTTCGAAAGGGAAGAACCGCAATTCTAAGAGTTCGCTATGGTTCCTAGCCATTCAATTTATCAAGATTGGCTATCTTAAACGAGGTGATTCCTAGAATGCAGCTAGACTCAATCCTACGTGAAATGCATGGACACTCTGTTTTTTAAATTTCTATGCCATTTATGTGAAAATATAAAAATATTTTTCGATTTTTGTGAAACTTACATGAATGCATGCTGAAGGAAAAATAAGCAAACAGAAACAAGCATCCAATGCAATCTGAATCCAACTCTTTTACACCTAAGTGTCTTCAAATGCATGATATATTCGAAAATGCTCCTAAGGGACTCTAAAGTGCATACAATGGTGTGAATGAGGATGCAAATCTACCTAAAATATGCTGCTAAAATGGTCAAAATACATACATATCAACTCCCCCAAACTTAGTTCTTGCTTGGCCTCAAGCAAGTGCAATGAACCAAGAAGGAAGAGAGGTGGAGACACAAGGAATCTCTATAGCCTTTAACAAACAACTCAGCAAGGCGTTCACATAAATACAACATTTAGCCCCTATCCGTTTGGAATGACCACAATATAATTGTAATAACACTTGGCACCTGACTCTTTATTTCTATAGTGTGTGGGTCTCAAAAGAGACTATAAATCAGAGAAATTATTATTCGACTTCCCTGAGCTTAGCTAGACCTTTTCTTTAATATGTGGTGGTTCTCTTTCTAATTTTGAATCCAACTATCTCCACTTGTTCAATTTGGTTCAATAGCTCAATAGTAGTTGGTATACACAAGCGTGAAAGGTGATGGGTTTACACCTCCTTCCAGCTGCTTCACCAACTATATGAGAGACAAATGAGCAGATTACAGAGGCTTGAGAAAGTACGAGTTTACGCACGTTCTCAGCTGCTTCACCATACTGAATTATTATGTAGGAAAATGGATTTTCCTAAACGCGATAAGGTACAGGTTTACGCACAATCCCGGTTGCTTTATCCTGCCAAAGAGACTCAAAGGTGTACGGGTTTACGCACACCCCTGGTTCGTTTGTGGCTTCGTGTCGTTTGAACCATTTAGCATTAAATTCTGCTTTTCTAGCTAAGAGTGGGATTTTCCACAAACCATAAATCAAGCTAAATAGAGGGAAGGAACATGTTCAATGTATACATAGGCCCTAGATTGACAAGTATGGTTCAATTAGAAGGAATCAAAGCACATAAAGCGTCAAACGTTCGAAAGGGAAAAACCGCAATTCTAAGAGTTCGCTATGGTTCCTAGCCATTCAATCTATCAAGATTGGCTATCTTAAACGAGGTGATTCCTAGAATGCAGCTAGACTCAATCCTACATGAAATGCATGAACACTCTATTTTTGGATTTTCTATGCCATATATGTGAAAAAATAAAAATATTTTTGGATTTTTGTGAAACTTACATGAATGCATGCTGAAGGAAAAATAAGAAAACAGAAACAAGCATCAAATGCAATCTGAATCCAACTCTTTTACACCTAAGTGTCTTCAAATGCATGATATATTCGAAAATGCTCCTAAGGGACTCTAAAGTGCATACAATGGTGTGAATGAGGATGCAAATCTACCAAAAATATGCTGCTAAAATGGTCAAAATACGAACATATCAACTCCCCCAAACTTAGTTCTTGCTTGGCCTCAAGCAAGTGCAATGAACCAAGAAGGAAGAGAGGTGGAGACACAAGGAATCTCTATAGCCTTTAATAGACAACTCACCAAGGCGTTCACAGAAATACAAAATTTAGCCCCTATCCCATTAAAATGACCACTATCTAATTGTAATAGCACTTGGCACCTGACTCTTTATTTCTATAGTGTGCGGGTCTCGAAAGAGACTATAAATCAGAGAACTTAACATTCGACTTCCCTGAGCTTAGCTAGACCTTTTCTTTAAATTGTGGTGTTTCTCTCTCTAATTTTGACTCAAACTATCTCCACTTGTTCAATTTGGTTCAATAGCTCAATAGTAGTTGGTATACACAAGCGTGAAAGGTGATGGGTTTACACCTCCTCCCAGCTGCTTCACCAACTATATGAGAGACAAATGGCAGATTACACAGGCTTGAGAAAGTACGAGTTTACGCGCGTTCTCAGCTGCTTCACCATACTGAATTATTATGTAGGAAAATGGATTTTCCCAAATGCGATAAGGTACAGGTTTACGCACAGTCCCGGTTGCTTTATCCTGCCAAAGAGACTTAAAGGTGTATGGGTTTACGCACACCCCTGGTTCGTTTGTGGCTTTGTGTCGTTTGAACCATTCAGCATTAAATTCTGTTTTTCTAGCTAAGAGAGGGATTTTCCACAAACCATAAATCAAGCTAAACAGAGGGAAGGACCATGTTCAATGTATACATAGGCCCTAGATTGACAAGTATGGTTCAATTAGAAGGAATCAAAGCACATAAAGCGTCAAACGTTCGAAAGGGAAAAACCGCAATTCTAAGAGTTCGCTATGGTTCCTAGCCATTCAATCTATCAAGATTGGCTATCTTAAACGAGGTGATTCCTAGAATGCAGCTAGACTCAATCCTACGTGAAATGCATGAACACTCTGTTTTTGGATTTTCTATGCCATATATGTGAAAAATTAAAAATATTTTTGGATTTTTGTGAAACTTACATGAATGCATGCTGAAGGAAAAATAAGAAAACAGAAACAAGCATCAAATGCAATCTGAATCCAACTCTTTTACACCTAAGTGTCTTCAAATGCATGATATATTCGAATATGCTCCTAAGGGACTCTAAAGTGCATACAATGGTGTGAATGAGGATGCAAATCTACCTAAAATATGCTGCTAAAATGGACAAAATACGAACATATCAACTCCTCCAAACTTAGTTCTTGCTTGGCCTCAAGCAAGTGCAATGAACCAAGAAGGAAGAGAGGTGGAGACACAAGGAATCTCTATAGCCTTTAATAGACAACTCACCAAGGCGTTCACAGAAAAACAAAATTTAGCCTCTATCCCATTAAAATGACCACTATCTAATTGTAATAACACTTGGCACCTGACTCTTTATTTCTATAGTGTGCGGGTCTCGAAAGAGACTATAAATCAGAGAACTTATCATTCGACTTCCCTGAGCTTAGCTAGACCTTTTCTTTAAATTGTGGTGTTTCTCTCTCTAATTTTGACTCAATCTATCTCCACTTGTTCAATTTGGTTCAATAGCTCAATAGTAGTTGGTATACACAAGCGTGAAAGGTGATGGGTTTACACCTCCTCCCAGCTGCTTCACCAACTATATGAGAGACAAATGGCAGATTACACAGGCTTGAGAAAGTACGAGTTTACGCGCGTTCTCAGCTGCTTCACCATACTGAATTATTATGTAGGAAAATGGATTTTCCCAAACGCGATAAGGTACAGGTTTACGCACAGTCCCGGTTTCTTTATCCTGCCAAAGAGACTCAAAGGTGTATGGGTTTACGCACACCCCTGGTTCGTTTGTGGCTTTGTGTCGTTTGAACAATTCAGCATTAAATTCTGTTTTTCTAGCTAAGAGAGGGATTTTCCACAAACCATAAATCAAGCTAAACAGAGGGAAGGACCATGTTCAATGTATACATAGGCCCTAGATTGACAAGTATGGTTCAATTAGAAGGAATCAAAGCACATAAAGCGTCAAACGTTCGAAAGGGAAAAACCGCAATTCTAAGAGTTCGCTATGGTTCCTAGCCATTCAATCTATCAAGATTGGCTATCTTAAACGAGGTGATTCCTAGAATGCAGCTAGACTCAATCCTACGTGAAATGCATGAACACACTGTTTTTGGATTTTCTATGCCATATATGTGAAAAATTAAAAATATTTTTGGATTTTTGTGAAACTTACATGAATGCATGCTGAAGGAAAAATAAGAAAACAGAAACAAGCATCAAATGCAATCTGAATCCAACTCTTTTACACCTAAGTGTCTTCAAATGCATGATATATTCGAATATGCTCCTAAGGGACTCTAAAGTGCATACAATGGTGTGAATGAGGATGCAAATCTACCTAAAATATGCTGCTAAAATGGTCAAAATACGAACATATCAACTCCTCCAAACTTAGTTCTTGCTTGGCCTCAAGCAAGTGCAATGAACCAAGAAGGAAGAGAGGTGGAGACACAAGGAATCTCTATAGCCATTAATAGACAACTCACCAAGGCGTTCACAAAAATACAAAATTTAGCCCCTATCCCTTTAAAATGACCACTATCTAATTGTAATAACACTTGGCACCTGACTCTTTATTTCTACAGTGTGCGGGTCTCGAAAGAGACTATAAATCAGAGAACTTATCATTCGACTTCCCTGAGCTTAGCTAGACCTTTTCTTTAAATTGTGGTGGTTCTCTCTCTAATTTTGACTCCAACTATCTCCACTTGTGCAATTTGGTTCAATAGCTCAATAATAGTTGGTATACAGAAGCGTGAAAGGTGATGGGTTTACACCTCCTCCCAGCTGCTTCACCAACTATATGAGAGACAAATGGGGAGATTACACAGGCTTGAGAAAGTACGAGTTTACGCGCGTTCTCAGCTGCTTCACCATACTGAATTATAATGTAGGAAAATGGATTTTCCCAAACGCGATAAGGTACAGGTTTACGCACAGTCCCGGTTGCTTTATCCTGCCAAAGAGACTCAAAGGTGTACGGGTTTACGCACACCCCTGGTTCGTTTGTGGCTTCGTGTCGTTTGAACAATTCAGCATTAAATTCTGTTTTTCTAGCTAAGAGAGGGATTTTCCACAAACCATAAATCAAGCTAAACAGAGGGAAGGAACATGTTCAATGTATACATAGGCCCTAGATTGACAAGTATGGTTCAATTAGAAAGAATCAAAGCACATAAAGCGTCAAACGTTCGAAAGGGAAAAACCGCAATTCTAAGAGTTCGCTATGGTTCCTAGCCATTCAATCTATCAAGATTGGCTATCTTAAACGAGGTGATTCCTAGAATGCAGCTAGACTCAATCCTACGTGAAATGCATGAACACTCTGTTTTTGGATTTTCTATTCCATATATGTGAAAAAATTAAAATATTTTTGGATTTTTGTGAAACTTACATGAATGCATGCTGAAGGAAAAATAAGAAAACAGAAACAAACATCAAATGCAATCTGAATCCAACTCTTTTGCACCTAAGTGTCTTCAAATGCGTGATATATTCGAAAATGCTCCTAAGGGACTCTAAAGTGCATACAATGGTGTGAATGAGGATGCAAATCTACCTAAAATATGCTGCTAAAATGGTCAAAATACGAACATATCAACTCCTCCAAACTTAGTTCTTGCTTGGCCTCAAGCAAGTGCAATGAACCAAGAAGGAAGAGAGGTGGAGACACAAGGAATCTCTATAGCCATTAATAGACAACTCACCAAGGCGTTCACAAAAATACAAAATTTAGCCCCTATCCCTTTAAAATGACCACTATCTAATTGTAATAACACTTGGCACCTGACTCTTTATTTCTACAGTGTGCGGGTCTCGAAAGAGACTATAAATCAGAGAACTTATCATTCGACTTCCCTGAGCATAGCTAGACCCTTTCTTTAAATTGTGGTGGTTCTCTTTCTAATTTTGACTCCAACTATCTCCACTTGTTCAATTTGGTTCAACAGCTCAATAGTAGTTGGTATACACAAGCGTGAAAGGTGATGGGTTTACACCTCCTCCCAGCTGCTTCACCAACTATATGAGAGACAAATGGGCAGATTACACAGGCTTGAGAAAGTACGAGTTTACGCGCGTTCTCAGCTGCTTCACCATACTGAATTATTATGTAGGAAAATGGATTTTCCCAAACGCGATAAGGTACAGGTTTACGCACAGTGCCGTTTGCTTTATCCTGCCAAAGAGACTCAAAGGTGTGTGAGTTTACGCACACCCCTGGTTCGTTTGTGGCTTCGTGTCGTTTGAACCATTCAGCATTAAATTCTGTTTTTCTAGCTAAAAAAGAGATTTTCCACAAACCATAAATCAAGCTAAACAGAGGGAAGGAACATGTTCAACGTATACATAGGCCCTAGATTGACAAGTATTGTTCAATTATTAGGAATCAAAGCACATAAAGCGTCAAACGTTCGAAAGGGAAAAACCGCAACTCTAAGAGTTCGCTATGGTTCGTAGCCATTCAATCTATCAAGATTGGCTATCTTAAACGAGGTGATTCCTAGAATGCAGCTAGACTCAATCCTACATGAAATGGATGAACACTCTGTTTTTTAAATTTCTATGCCATATATGTGAAAAATTAAAAATATTTTTCGATTTTTGTGAAACTTACATGAATGCATGCTGAAGGAAAAATAAGAAAACAGAAACAAGCATCAAATGCAATCTGAATCCAACTCTTTTACACCTAAGTGTCTTCAAATGCATGATATATTCGAAAATTCTCCTAAGGGACTCTAAAGTGCATACAATGGTGTGAATGAGGATGCAAATCTACCTAAATATGCTGCTAAAATGGTCAAAATACGAACATATCAACTCCCCCAAACTTAGTTCTTGCTTGGCCTCAAGCAAGTGCAATGAACCAAGAAGGAAGAGAGGTGGAGACACAAGGAATCTCTATAGCCTTTAACAGACAACTCAGCAAGGCGTTCACAGAAATACAAAATTTAGCCCCTATCCCTTTAAAATTACCACTATCTAATTGTAATAACACTTGGCACCTGACTCTTTATATCTATAGTGTGCGGGTCTCGAAAGAGACTATAAATCAGAGAACTTAAAATTCGACTTCCCTGAGCATAGCTAGACCTTTTCTTTAAATTGTGGTGGTTATCTCTCTAATTTTTATTCTAACAATCTGCACTTGTTCAATTTGGTTCAACAGCTCAATAGTAGTTGGTATACACAAACATGAAAGGTGATGGGTTTACACCTCCTCCCAGCTGCTTCACCAGCTATATGAGAGACAAATGGGCAGATTACACAGGCTTGAGAAAGTACAATTTTACGCACGTTCTCATCTGCTTCACCATATCGAATTATTATGTAGAAAAATGGATTTTCACAAACGCGAGAAGGTACAGGTTTACGCACAGTCCTGGTTGCTTCATCCTGCCAAAGAGACGCAAAGGTGTACAGGTTTACGCACACCCCTGATTCGTTTGTGGCTTCGTGTCGTTTGAATCATTCAGCATTAAATTCTGTTTTTCTAGCTAAAAAAGAGATTTTCCACAAACCATAAATCAAGCTAAACAGAGGGAAGGAACATGTTCAACGTATACATAGGCCCTAGATTGACAAGTATTGTTCAATTATTAGGAATCAAAGCACACAAGCATCAAACGTTCGAAAGGTAAAAACCGCAATTCTAAGAGTTCGCTATGGTTCCTAGCCATTCAATTTATCAAGATTGGCTATCTTAAACGAGGTGATTCCTATAATGCAGCTAGACTCAATCCTACGTGAAATTCATGAACACTCTGTTTTTGGATTTTCTATGCCATATATGTGAAAAAATAAAAATATTTTTGGATTTTTGTGAAACTTACATGAATGCATGCTGAAGGAAAAATAAGAAAACAGAAACAAGCATCAAATGCAATCTGAGTCCAACTCTTTTACACCTAAGTGTCTTCAAATGCATGATATATTCAAAAATTCTCCTAAGGGACTCTAAAGTGCATACAATGGTGTGAATGAGGTTGCAAATCTACCAAAAATATGCTCCTAAGGGACTCTAAAGTGCATACAATGGTGTGAATGAGGATGCAAATCTACCTAAAATATGCTGCTAAAATGGTCAAAATACGAACATATCAACTCCCCCAAACTTAGTTCTTGCTTGGCCTCAAGCAAGTGCAATGAACCAAGAAGGAAGAGAGGTGGAGACACAAGGAATCTCTATAGCCTTTAACAGACAACTCACCAAGGCGTTCACAGAAATACAAAATTTAGCCCCTATCCCTTTGGAATGACCACAATCTAATTGTAATAACACTTGGCACCTGACTCTTTATTTCTACAGTGTGCGGGTCTCGAAAGAGACTATAAATCAGAGAACTTATCATTCGACTTCCCTGAGCTTAGCTAGACCTTTTCTTTAAACTGTGGTGGTTCTCTTTCTAATTTTGACTCCAACTATCTCCACTTGTTCAATTTGGTTCAACAGCTCAATAGTAGTTGGTATACACAAGCGTGAAAGGTGATGGGTTTACACCTCCTCCCAGCTGCTTCACCAACTATATGAGAGACAAATGGGCAGATTACACAGGCTTGAGAAAGTACGAGTTTACGCGCGTTCTCAGCTGCTTCACCATACTGAATTCACTTCTCCGACCAAATTACTTATCTTAAAATCTCTTTTTATCTAATTAAATCAAACCATATTTTTTTTTTCCGTGAAGTTTACTGATCTCTATTATTCCTAGGTTTCTACAAAGTGCATAGGCCTTCATATATGTGAAGAGACTGCAGGGGGAACAAGTTTTGACTTCTTTGATGATCAATGGCACAAATTTAGATTAAGCACAAAATATATTGTTATATAGTGTTAGTGGATATTGGTATTAGTTTCGAATCATTTTGCAATCTCTTACTTAAAAAAAAAAACTTGTCCTCTATTTGAAGTTTATGGAAACTCATATCTACTCGATGGAAAACAAGTTAAAACTTGCTTAATCCGATATGCAATGTAAGTGATGTTAAAAGAGTTGGCAAAGAGAATGCTTGAATTTATTTGTTCTTGTAGGTGTTTTTTCCTCTACGAATCACTTAAAGCTTTTACCATGTGTGATAGTATGCTTATGGATTCTTGGTTCTTGGAGGTAGGTAGTGTTACTGAGTTAAAAGAGATAGAAAAAGTATAAACTGAAGTTGCAGGATAATATTAAAGCTGAGAAAGAAAATATCAATAATTTTTGCTCACCTACCTCTTATATCATATTTTTTTATCACAAAGTATTATATTTATATTTTACCTGTTCCTTATCATTCTATGCAAAAAAATTATTTCAATAATTGTCACTCTCGTTTTCTATTATAAAATTATCTTGTTTACTCCAAATTAAATAAATAAAATATTATATAGCTTAAAATTTTAATTTTCAAATAAGGATATAAAAGAATATTTGCCAATTTTTTTAATATGCATGAAATAATCTCAAATGACAAGGAAACTAAAATAGAGAAAATATAAAATAACATATATTTTTGACATTATACGATAAAAATGGTTTTATATACTTTATGAGCCTGTAGTTCAGCTTGAAATTTCTAAAGATAATAACAATATATACATATCTTATATATTGAAATAGGAATCATTTTTATTTTGACCGTGTATAAACTTTACGATAAGTTTAATATATGCATTGTAACAATCCTTAAAAATAGGATTAAGATATATTTAGTTATAAATATATATATATATATATATATATATATATATTCAAAATTAATAATTAAAAAATAAAATTTAAATAAAATTGTTAGCTAAATTATAGTTTTTGCATAATCAAATCAAATGAAATTCAGTTATTAATTTGGTTTCGGTTTGAATTTTAATTCAATTATCCGAGTATACAAATTTAGACACATTCTGGTATTTTTTGGGTTTCATTAATCTAATTTGGTATTCAGGTTATTTTGAGTTTAAATTATTCATATACTTTTATTTCTCGGATAGATGGTTCAGTATAACTCGAGTTGGGGTTTAGATATTTTTATATAAAAATTCAAAATTAATTAAGATTTAATAGAAAAACTCTCAAATTTTGGTTTTTGATTTGGTTTCGGTTCATATTTGGATTTAGTTTTTAAAATATATAATTAACTTACAACATATTAGGGTATTTCTTCTAGTTTAGGTTCAATTATTTTAATTTAAGTTGATTTTGGTTTTTGAGCCTCTAGAACAATATCTCGAAAATAATATTCAAAATATCAACATGAATCTAAGAACCAAATAAACGTAAGTTAAAAAAACAATCATATCCCACACTATATTATAATCTTAGTATATATACTATGTGAAGTCTACTATGTCACAAATAGAGTTGTATTATTTCTTTTTTGTTTTGTTCGTGACACAATATAAATAACTTAGTGAATTCTTCCTTATCAATAACTTGTATTTTGATTTGCTCATTCTTTGGTGAAGTTAACTCATATACTTTCCATTTTTAAAATATAATACTAACATTTTGTACCAATTTTAAATTACAACATAATCAATTTTATTGAGGTTAAAATCAATGGTCTTATAACATTTATTTTTCTTGTGGATCTTACAAAATCGTATACTACAATTACAATAAGAAAATTTTCCTCACAAGCTTCTAACTTCTTCGTAAGATGCAGTGTTAAGCTTCATCGACTAGTTCATTTGATGTGAATTTCATTCACTTCTTCGATCAGCTTTTGAACCTGAGAAGTCATAAAATAATAGTAATCACCATTGACAATAAAACACTTTTACACAACAAAAACACTAATATCGTAACCTAAGATATCGTAAACCTCAAATTGTTTAAATAAACAAATTGAATTACTTAATCTTCTTGAACAAGAAGAGTTATGTCTTAACAAAAATTGATGAATACCAATCACAAATCCAAAACAAGACCCAAACAACATTTATTGTTCATGAAAAGTGGAACTATCAAATCAACATGCGTCATGGAACAATCACTTGAATTCCATATAAGAGTATCAACACAACCCAACAACTGTTAATGCTTCGT
>JAKUCM010009357.1:0-12099 GCA_023374145.1 Lepidium sativum | reverse complement strand
GAGAGAGAAAAATTATTACTTCATTTGATATCATATATTTTATATTGGCATCTTATATTTTATAAATTTCCAAGTTACATATAGGTTTTCTTAAGTAACATGGACACATTTTTAAAGTAAAGTGGTTGAATGTTTTACTACTCGAGTCATATTTCAGATAACAATATCAATATTGTTAAGGATTTAAGAGAAGCTTGACAATTGATCAGATTTCATGGATACAAATATCTAGGGAAAAAATCAAGCAGTAACTCAAACGGTAAAATCACGATGTTAATTAAGAGGATAAGTATAAGATTTATCATCAAAGTGCAATAAAGAAAAAAGTAGTAAAAAAAATTAACAAGATCATACAAAACTTTCTCCTTGAGACTAAGAACAATGTTTCTGAGGCTTATATCTTTAGAAATTAACTCAATTATTCCCGATCTTTTCAGTTTCTCCCCACTAAATTTGTAAGTCACTGAAGTCATCTCAATCATGTCTTCATTCCTAAAATAATAAATCAAAAGAAATTTTTTGTTAGGTTTAAAAAATCAAAACATGATAAAGACATAAAATGATTGATAAAATATAAGAAAGCTCTAACCTATCAGGAATGCACAAATCAGGAAAGAATTCACTCAAAACTTGTTCAATGTCGTTTATTGCCACAACCGCACTACAAGAGAACATGTGTTTTACAACTCCCATTTTCGTCCCTAAAGCGTTGTAAATGACCATCAATGATATATCGACCATTGGCTGAAGGAGTCTCGAGTGCTTTGATATGAGCTAAAGCAACATCTCTCACGTCCACGAACTTATAATGTCTAGAGTTAACTGGTCTTACCTTTTATAAGATCTACAATCACATCTATAGATAAATTTAGAGTTGGCTGCAAGATTGGTCCTATCACAAGTCCTAGATTCATTACGATCAAGTCGATCTTGTTTGACTTTGAAAACTTCCATGCTACATCTTCAGCTAAAGTCTTCGGGAGTATGTACCATTGTTCGAATGGAACAACATGAAAATGTGAGAAAGTACATGAAACTTTTCACGAACGTTTAGATAATAACATATCTCACATCGGAAGTTGAGGTTATTCTAACCTAAGGGTGGTCAAGCTATCAAGCTATTGATTTTGAGTTGGAAACCCATAATTTATTATGGTATCACAGCCCATAATCCTCGTCCAGTAAGCTTGCATGATGATAATGCGTTTATTGTTGGTGTTTCAAGATCCTGAGTTCTACCAGCTATCATTTTAAGGGGTGTGTTAGATAGTGATATAACCCACGAAAGTTGGGTCACTCTAACCTAATATATATGATCTTAGGTCCATCTATTTACTATCAATTGGTTTTATGTTGGAACCATTATTTATAATTAATTCATTGATGTTTGAAAGGACAATTCAAAGACCTTATTTTCTTCAGCATAACTTGGATCAGTGAAGAAGGTTTTGTCTACTACGTCGATTGGTCCCAACTTGGTTCCAGGAGCAAGAAATGCAGCCATGGATGATGTTAAGATGACCCTTTTGACAGAAGGCACTTCACTGCAAGTTCTTAGGACGTTCATAGTTCCCTTGACGGCTGGTTCGATCAGCTCAACCTACAAAGTTTAGGACTTCTCGATCTAAAAATGTGACATACATAATAGTAGATGAAGCAATTTTAACTTAGTAGTTGCTTTCAAACAAATTGATTTCATTGACGAACCTGAGGATCATCGATGACAGTAAGTGTAACCGGTGAAGCAGTGTGGAAGACAAAATCACATCCTTTAGTTGCTTGCTCAAAAGAACCTTCTTCTAAGAGATTTCCTCCGCAAGGTTCGTCCACGGAGGGTGAGTCAGGGCCTAAGATCAGGCCGAAAGGCGTAGTAGCTTTGAATAACTTAAGTCTTTCTTTTGCACCTTCAAGTGCAAGAAGGTGATGCGTTTTCTTTTGATCGTCTGAGAAAAGTATATCGTCTCTGTTATCTAAAGTAAGCATTTAGACAAACTTGATGATTCAAAAAGCAGAAGAGAGAAAGAGAGAAGAAGGGAAACGAAATTGGGTCACGAACGGTGGCCTTGACGGTGTAGCCACGGAGGAGCAAAAGCTTAACAATCCAAGACGCTATGTAGGCAGAAGCTCCGGTAACACATAGCACTTTTCCTCCGACGTTCATATCTCTTCTCTTTGCTCGATTACTAGAAATGGTGTGGTTGAGACTTGTTTACGCTTCAACGTTAAAATGAATAACAAAACAAATCTCATTAATATAGTTGCGAACTTTTTGTTGTTGTTATTGATAAAGACATACGTTTGTTTATTGATGAACAGTTTTGTACGCAAACTGATCTCTTTTAAAATAGACAATGAGTGAGTATAAGACCACAATTTTATGATGGTCTTAGCCTCAAGTTTTGTGATTTTGTTTCATTTGTTAAGGAAAACCAAATCTTCTTTACACACACATATAATGGAATAAAATCACATCATCCATTTAATACACATGCTCTTATTTCTTTCTCCACCTCATAACATTTGAGCAATAAATAATTTTAAATTGAATGCCCAAGTTAGAAAAATACATGGAATTATTAGATATTTTTTTCTCCACAATTAGGGGTCTCATTCACAACGGCTTTCGTATCTCTAACAAGTTAAAAAAAAATCAGAGCTTTCATAGCTCTCGAAAACCTGCCTTTTCAGGGTATAAATGTATGGTTGATAGAAGGATTCCAACATATTTAGAGGTGTGAATTGGTATTGTTTCTCTGATGCTATTGAGGGTGTTCAGTTGGGGCACAAAACATTTGTCGAAATTATCTTCTTTCCATTCAAAATTGGAGGCGCTTCTTTGCTCTTCTCTCCCAATTTTGGAAGTCGAGTTCCTAGTGGACTGCTCCGAGGTTCTATAGATGATCGGGGAGCCTCACGACTGACCAAACTTTCTATCATATTTGGACGATTTTTTAAGATTTGGAAACTCTTTCTGCTCCTGCTTAGTCGTTCGCATCCCAGTCGCTCTTAACCACAAAACTGATGGGTTAGCCCGCATTGTTAGAAGGTTTTCTTGGTTTCAAGTTTTTATAAACAATGTTCCCTTTATTTAGTTTGTATCCAACCTTCGAAATAAGTTGACAAAAAAAATTTCATAACAATAAAAGTAAACCAATATAGGTTTATTTTTTGCTTTCGTTGCTCTATTCATGAAATGTATCTAGCTATGAAAAGCTTAGAGTTAAAATTTATAAACTTTACAAAAATAAATTTTTACAATAAAAAATAACCAAAATACAACTAAAGAACCTACAACCTAAATTCTACTACAGAAAATTCAAAGCTATTTCTTACCAATCGACCTTTATCTAAATCAAAAATTCAATATATATAGCTCAAATAATATATCAGGTGGGGAAACTAGCTTAAAAAGTAGAATTCTCAACTAATTATAATCAACATAAATTAAAAATTCGAGTGTTATTTTATCAATGATTGGATTCACAAAGATCCATATTACAGACCATTTAACCTTATATTTATCAGGCTGAGTAAAATTACTTACATGCGGTTTATGAAATTTGTAGATCTTTAATGATTTCAGAAGAAAGTACGAAAAAAACAATGAAGAATTTCACAGAAAACCTTTCTCTTTGAGACTGAGAACAGTGTGTCTAAGGCTTGTTTCTGTAGGAGTGAAGTCTGTTATACCCAAACTTTTCACTTTCTCCACACTGACTTTGTAGTTCACTGAAACTGTTACCTCATTGTCTTCAATCCTAAAGCAAAATCAAGAAAAATTCTCTTAGATTTGTTTACAAAATCAACTGATGATTTTGAGTTTATAAATAAATGAGAAAAGAACATAAAACTCACATATCAGGAATGCACAAATCAGGAAAGTATTCACGCAAAACTTGTTCAATGTCGTTTATTGTCACAATTGGACCATCAATAATATATCGACCATTGGCTGATGGAGTCTCGAGTGCTTTGATATGAGCTAGAGCAACATCTCTCACGTCCACGAACCTATAAAGCCCAACATTAAAAGGATTCTTACCTTGAACAAGTTCCACAACCACCTCTACAGAGAAATTCAGAGTTGGCTGCAAGATTGGTCCAATCACAAGTCCTGGATTCATTACAATCAAGTCGATCTTGTTTGCTTTAGCAAACTTCAATGCTGCATCTTCAGCTAAAGTCTTCGAGAGTACGTACCATTGCTGAAAAGGAACAAAGTAAAAAGGTAAAGATGATGCAACTTCTCATGATCTCACTGATTGATGTGTGGTAACACAATTTTAAAGACCTTTTTTCTCTCACAAACTCTTGGATCAGAGAAGACTGATTCGTCTACAAAGTCATTAGGTCCCAAGAGGGGCTCATGAGCCAAAACTGTCGCCATGGACGATGTTAGGACGACCCTCTTCACAGAGGAAACTTTAGTGCAAGTTTTGAGGACGTTCATAGTTCCATTGACCGCTGGATCAAGCATCTCAACCTGGGAAAATCGAGTAACTGTTTAGTTTCAGAGAATTTCAACTCAAAAATGACTGATTTACTATGAATCTTACATAAGAATAAACCCTACAATAAGACATCAAAGACATGTAACACAAGCTAATAAGGATTAATTCAGTTGGTCCTAAGAAATTGGTTTCATTGACGAACCTGAGGAACAGTGACAGTGAGTAAAACAGGTGAAGCGGTGTGGAAGACAGCATCGCATCCTTCAATAGCTTGCTCAAAAGAACCTTCTTCTAATAGATTCGCTTTGAATAATTGAAGTCTTTCTTTTGCACCATCAAATGCACGAAGGTGATTAGTTTTCTTTTGATCGTCTGTAGAAAATTACATTTTTATATCAAAGCGGTCTTAGGATTCTAAAAAGTGTACTGAGTGTGAGTCAACTTGTATTTTGCTTTAGGTAAATTTTTTTAATCTTTAAAAATGTAAATTGTAAAAGCTTTATCAAAAAAGAAGAAGATTCGAATCTGCATGTCTGAACAGAAAAAAACAGAGATTAAGATTAAACTACTTTTAACCAAACACTCAGAAAAGTCAAATCGAAAACTTGAACTACTCCAACTTGCTTTAGATTTGGCTTTTACGAAAGATTTCCAGTGAACAGACATAAGAGAACAAAACTAAACAAAGAAGAAACCGAAACATAACCTCTTTCACAATCGGAGTACAGTTATGTCTTCATTTCAGGTTTACTTTCTTTGATATAAATTTTAGAGAAAATAGAAGACCATATAAAACTCAAAAAATGAAAATTCTGTTAATATTCATAAGGCGAAAGTGGAGAGAAGAAAGGAACGAACTTGGGTTTCGAACGGTGGCCTTAACGGTGTAGCCACGGAGGAGCAAAAGCTTAACCATCCAAGACGCTATGTAGCCGGATGCTCCGGTGACGCAGACCACTTTTCCTCCGCCATTCATTTTTCTTCAACTTTATCTGAATATTAGCTAGAATTAGTGTGGTTGGCTAGGATTCAACAATAAAATGACAAACAAATCTCATTTTTATAGATGCACTCAGTTTTCTGTTCTTATAGGCAAACTGATATCTAAGTCCACGTATTAGAATCTATACTAATAAAAACAAGGTTTTGAAACCTCTTAAGCCATCCAACACATCTTTCTCAAACCCCTATCTTCTTGTCACATCAGTTTTTGTTTTAGACATTTTTTATTTTTTAATAAAAAAAAATCAAATTATTATTTACTTAATCACATTACAAACTATAATATAGACATTCAAAAGTCTCACAGTTATATTATGTTGTAATCTATACTAAACCAATATATTGATTAGAAAGCCCACAATCGTTGCATTAAATTCTCCACTAATGTATTAATTAGACATGTTCTCATTAATATTAATAAGTAAAAAGACAAATAATTATGTTATGTAAACGTTAGAATTAACCCACCCACCAACATATCGATTACAAAACATGTGTAAATGTATGATTTAACGTATGATATAAATATTAATAAATAAAAACACAAATATAATTATGTTATGTAAACGTTAGAATTAACCCACCCACCAACATATTGATTACAATTACATGTGTAAACGTTAGAATTAACTTGCATGAAATTTACCACCAATATATTGATTGCAAGTAAACGTGTAATATATCGTGCCGTATGGCCATACACGCTTAGTAACGTTTTCTTGAGATACAAGATAACACATAATAACTAATTGTTGCATTTAATTCCCCCTCTCCCACTTTTTCATTTACTCACCAAAGCCCATAATCTCACACTAAATTCACATTTTTTTATATAAATAGTTGTCCCTTGCCTCAACTTCTCATACTACTCGAGAGTTAACAAACCACCATATTAACGCCTCCATCTCCACTTACCAAAAGATGACACCTCAAATTACAGTTCCCTCATCCAAATCATTCACTTTTGATATGCTTGATGAAATATACGGCCAATTCTGCATTGAAAAAGTCGTTGCACGACTCCTGCATCATTGGGAAGCTAGGAATTTCAAAAAGAACAATATTCTAATGGGCATTGAACTCCTCCTTTTGGACTCCAAGGTAAATTAATATATTTATTCTAAATATTATTTGGAGTTTTATAGGATTCGAATAATATTGTTTGATGTTTTACCAAAATCACATATCTATACTACTAAAATTTAATTATTAGTATAAACATTCAACCGTTTTACAAAGTATTTATCTTTCTTAAACACTATACAATAATCTTTAGTCTTTATGTTTTATTACAACATAATATATATTCAATAGTTAATTATTACTATATAATTATTAATTAATCAAATTTGTATAGAACCTTCAACCGTTTTACAAACTATTTACCTTTCTTAGTCGATCTCATAAATTTAAACTTATGAGTCAATGACTAAAGAGTAGAGACAAAAGACAAAAAGCTTGTGAACATGTACTTATATATGTCTTTACGCATTACACTTAACTTGTTGACATGTTCTTATTAATATTAATAAGTAAAAAGACGAATAATTATGCGGAGCTCACCTATGTAAATTTCAAACAATTTTAAAGTACGCTCACAATTCTATGTAGTATACTACATATATTAAACATGCTGAATCTACGATGGAATCTGCGTTCCCGAAGGTTGTAGAAGATATAAAATTGGTCGCATATACTTACGCCAACCACAATTTAAAATCATAAAAAGAAATAAATAGTATCATTACTTAAAAAAACTTCAAACATAGAAAGTAACTTATGGCAAAACATAGTTACAACTTACTTTAAAACAAATAAAGTTACATTTCATAATGATTTTTACTAATTTGGAATTTCTTTCTTAGTTAAACTACATTCACTACCGCTCCTCTTTATCTCTATTCTTTTGATTTTGGTAAATATTATTTTCAAACACTAAAACAATTTAGAAAATAAAATTTTGAGTTCTACGAATTTTGTTCTACACCGATGGTAGTTGTTAATTTACAAATCCTAAAACCCCAAAGTTTATGCCCTATTAAATACAAGTGGTATTAAATAAACATTTTATTATGTACGATATGGTTGTAAATAGAGCCTCCTCGGTCGAAAAAGTTAAAAAAAAAAGACATATTTTTCAATCCAATAGCTCCCACTTTACACAGAGTCTACAAGAACAAGCTATGATTATAATAATAAAATTTACATGAATTTACATAATCTTCCGAATTAAATTTATCAACTTCATTCGTATGTTACCTTAAATAAACGAGTATTGCTTCTTATTGAGCAAATTTTGATTTCCCCATTTTTGAAACGTATACATCACTCAACAACACATTAAACTGAATTTGGTAAATAATACATTTAAGAAGTGTATATATATATATATATATATATATATATATATATAACTAAGAGATCATCATCAAAATCACAAAAACCATTCACACCAAATCCGCTTCCTCTCACATACTCTTTTTCATTTGAAGGTAGTCTTCCTAACATTCATATGTGAAGTGAAACTTATCTCAACATCAAAAGAGGAACACCTATATCATGGACCATCTTGACACATTATCTACATTACTTCCTAACATACTAACTGGTGTTGACATACATACAAATTTGGAAACAAGTAACAATATAACAATATATTTCAACATTAAATATTACAACTATCAACCTCAATCAAGAATAGACACATATTTGGCCATTTCCCTTTTAAAAATCACTAAAAGAATTGCCAATTCTGATGAGGAAACTGAAAAATTGCACTATTTGCCTTCAAACATTGAAAGGACGAGATGCCATTAACAATCTACCCTGCTTAAATAAGTTGGCTTCATGCAAATAACAATTCTCTAATATGTAGGGCAACATATCTTTAATTTTACCATTCAAAATAATAAAAAATTATTCATTTCTGATTCACATACCTTTCATTCCAGAAATACAACACAAATCACAAAATTTGACAAGTTACCAAACAATTAAACTACACCTAAATGTTTTTAAACCAAAAACTGGGCGTAACCCGGTCAATCTCCTAGTCACTATGATAAAACAAATTTTGATTTTTTTAAGAAAAAATTATTTGGATAGTTTTCGTTTTGGAAAAGAAAAGAAGAGAATGGTGCAATTACTATTTGCACTTTGAAGTTTTAAAAATAACTTTTTTTTCCTTCTTCGTGACAGTTCTAAACTTTTTTTTTTTGGCCATTTCATTTTCTTCATTTTTTTTCTGTCTTATTTGATCTTTATTTCGTTTCATTTTCTTTTCACCATTTCTTCTTCTGTTTCATTATGAATTGATCGAACCCAAATTCATTGATTATCGAAAGTATGAGTAAAATTTTCTCTCTCAATCATTTTCTATCTTTTTCTCTTTTTAATCCTTTCACTAAATCATTTTATGGGTTTGAATAACACTGTAAATATAGATTTCATTCTTTTTCTCTTAATTTCTCTCGATTTCGAGTAAATACATTAAGATTTTTAAGTTTGTGAGTTATGTCATAGTATGGTAGAAATTATTCCGGAACTCAGTTTACTTTGGTATAATTCAAGCAAAATTGGTAAGGATTTGATTGATACAATTCACCACGAGTTTTAATTAGTGTAGTAAAATTTGTTTAGAGTATAGTAAAGGTTGTGTGCCCCTAAGCTCCTTACGATGGGACCCATAGCATTTTCAATTCACTCCTTTTTGAAAAGTAAGATCGCTCCCCGTTGTCACTCGATTTTATAACCTTTTAAATAACTCTCAAATATCTTACTAGTCGAGATATCTACCTCGTGTTACATATACACAAATTGTCTCTATTATATTTATTAAAACAAACTTCTGGAATAATTTACCAAATATATATATATATATATTTATTTATGTATATAACTAATACTCAAAATTAATTCTTATATTAAGTTTCTCGTACACAGTTACTCATGGTAACTACACTATTATTTACAAGATACAAATACTTTTAAGTAATTTCATAACACTTATTTTATAAATTTTTCACAAATCTTCTTAATTAATGTATATTTACCTCATATTTTCTTTATCAACTTGTGTAGTGGCTACTTATCTCATCATTCTACAATAAGAAAATGATTCAAATACTAGTACCTAAAAATTTATAAAGAAAATACTATCACTAAGTTACATGTACGTCTTCGGTGTGTAGATGTACCTTAAAAATCAATAATTGAGAAGTATCTAGGGACACTATTAAAGGGTGATGTATTTTGAAAATCAATTTAGAACAAATATCATTTCAATTTTCAAATTAAATAAATAAATAATTGGTTGGTTAGTTGTAGGCTAATGTTGATAAAGAAGAAAAATAATAATTATTAGTGGTAAAATAATAAATACACAATTATATCCAATTAATTAATGGATAATCCATTAGATTATGAATTATGTATTATTGATCTAATTTGTTTAAAAAATTAATAGATCATCCAAAATAATAAATTGGGTCCAATCTTTAGCAATCTATCAAATATTTGAACCATTCATTTACTCTTATTTTTATGTGATCCTATTTTATAAAATAAGTTTAATAAACTTTTTATATTTTCTGTATATAACTCTAATAGAAAATTAAAAACAAACATATATTTCTCTACATATGAAAATTAAGTATATATATTAAAATTTTCACATAAACAAATAAGATTCACAATATTTTATAAAAGAAACGGTCAATAACTAAATTAATATTACATAATAATGTTTTGTAACTGAAATTTATATTTTCACAATATGAATTGAAAGGTTTAATGAATATATAATTAAATTAATTCTAATTTCTTATATAATTTTGTTGAAGAAATGATAACTATAAAATATTAATCAACCATAATAAAATGAAAAACCAAAAATTCAACAATAAATATAAAATCTGTTTACTTATTATTGTTGATTTGAACTTTAAAACATGTAAATAATGATATTATATTTTAAGAATATTGACTCATCTTTCCTGTTGAAAACTGAGTGTACAAAAGTTTATTATAAAAAAATAAATTTCATATTATATATCTTATTGCATGTTCGATTATAAATTTTTATATATATGTATATGCTATTTTATTTTATGTTAAATTCATGAATGGTTATCACTTTTTTATTTAAAATAACATATTGAATTTTTTAATTAAATTTGGAAAACGCTTTAGCACATGTACTCATCTAGCTATTTATAAATTGATCAGACTTAAAAGTCTGCACAACTGAAATACTCTGATAGTAATAAATTAATAATTCACAATATTAACTTATTTGACCTTTTTAATATATTTAGATGACCCAGACTAAATTATCATTATTTTCTCACCACAATAAAATATATATAAAAAGTTTCAGATCATGGAGTTTAGGCTATAGATTAAGGTTTATTATGATGCAATTTATTAAAGAAAAAACAAAAGACTTATGAGCAGAATCATAAAAGACATTTCTCCTTGAGGCTAACAATAGTGTCTCTAAGGCTTGTTTTCATAGGAGTGAACTCAACTCCCAAATTCTTCACTTTCTCGACACTCACTTTGAACTCCTTGTCAATTATCTTTCTTTCTCCATTCCTAAACAAAACCAAAAGTAGATTTTTAAAACCTCGATTGGATTTATGGGCCTCATATGATGTTAAGTATAGATGGAGGGTAATTAAGAGAACTCACTTATCGCTAGCAATACATAAATCTGGAAATAATTCACGCAAAATCTCTTTGATTTCGTGAACACTCATACTTGGACCATCAATGATGTATCTGCCATTGGCTGAAGGAGTCTCCAACGCTTTCACATGAGCTAAAACAACATATCTCACCTCCACGAACCTGTAGTATCTAATATTGAAAGGATTCTTACCATTTACGAAATCCACAATTAACTCCACTGAGAAATTTAGAGTTGGTTGCAAAAGTGGTCCTATTATAAAGCCTGGATTCAGCACGACCATGTCTATTCCGTTGTCTTTGGCAAATTGCCAAGCTGCATTCTCAGCCAAAGTTTTGGATAGTGGGTACCAATTCTGAAGAAAATGAAAGTGTTCAGAAGATTTAGAACATTCATAATTGATATGTTCACTTCATAATCTAAGAGATTTGAGTCTCTTACAATATTTTTTTTTTGTCAACGGAGTCTCTTACAATATAATATTACCATTTTCAATATTATTTAATTCAAAAATATAATTAATATAATATAGTATTTACGTAAATAACATTATTTTAATTTTGCTGAATAAAACTTAAGTAATATCAATAAAAATAATATTAATATATAGTTTAAAAATATGCTGATTTATAAATATATTAAAATTTTAAAATATATATATATATATATATATATAAACTAGTTAATCAATATCTAAAACTGATTTGATAAATGTTTTTCTTAAACTAATTATATAGTGATATGTATACATAGGAGTGTCTCAAAAATCTCTAAAAAGGTTTCTAAAAAGTCTTTAAAAATAAAAGAATCTCAAAAATCTATAAAGTGGGAGACTTATTAAAAGGTATCTTAACATTTTTAAAATCTTTTCATCTTTTTATATTATTTTATTGGTGAGAGAAGTTTAAGAGATGCTCTAAAAACCTTTTTCCGTCTGCATAGAGTTGGATCGGAGAA
>JAKUCM010009356.1:0-14046 GCA_023374145.1 Lepidium sativum | reverse complement strand
TTTTATAATATAATTAGATGATGTCCCATGCTATATATGCATGAGATATGTTTTTGTGAAAAATCAATATGCATTTTTAGTCACTTTTACTTATATATGATATTTGTTTTCTTTTTATCTATTTGTATATATAATTTTTTTTTATATATATTTTAAAAATAAATTTATATTGGTGACCGCTGTTGTACACGAAATATATTTTTTGATCTCTGTTGATTTAGGTTTTAATGCATTACTATTTTTGTCTATTAACTTTCTTTACTCGTGTCATATAAGATTTTGAACCCATTATGTAGATTGTTAGACGCGTAATAATTTAAGTTTTTAGACTCGAGTTCATTAAAAATTTAAACCTATAATCATTTAAATTTTTATATTCATGTTGTTTTTAGATTTGTACAAATATGTTCATTTATGCAAACGTGGATTATGTGTTTATTTTGGTATTTAAATATATATTTAATATTTATTGTAATTTATTAATATTTAACATAGTTTTAGAAATATATATATATTTAAAATTTAATGTTAGTAACATTTAGTTTTTTTTTGTGTGTGTTTTTTTTAATTTCATCTTAGTAACCATATCAAATATGAAATTATATAGTTTTTATCATTACAATATATTATCAGTTAAATATATATACTATATCTATTTTATTTTCAATTACTACAAATATATAATGTGTTATTTTCAGTAAAGCGTGAAAATCCTATTGTGTGCCGTGGTATTGTGTACTTCCCTGCTTAAAAGAGTAACAAATTTGAAAACCAAGTTCTTCTTCAGGTTATAATGAATTTTGTCCCCATACAAATATACAAATTAACTAGAAAATATTCCTAATAAAACTAAATACAAATAAATAAACTATTTGTTACAAATTTTAAAATCACAAAAGAACCATATCAATGGTTAACCAAATTCTGCAATGTATACCTTTCAGAGCTTTGAGAATTTTAAATTTAGTTCAACCAAAAAATTTCAGAGAAAGACATGATGAACTGTAAAAATTCGAGAGACAAATAATATCGTTGGTGTTTAGAAAAAATTCATGGGATGAGTTTTCTGTAATCTTATATAATCTACCATAAATATTAGGAATTAGTTACGATAAATTGTTATTTGAACGTAAACTGATGTTGATATTTCATTATGTTGACCAGTGTATATATTTATTGATGAATGATATTAATAGCACACCAGATAATGCCAATGCTGTGCACTTGATATTTGTTTTTGTGTTAAATAAATATGTATCTGTAGTTATTTTTACTTATTTATAATATATGTAAAATTTGTTTTTTTTTGTATTGTTTACTTTGTATATGTAAATTTATTAATTTAATATATACTTCATATATTAGAAATTAGTTTATAAGGTGATGTACACAAAATTTATTCTTTCTGTTTATTTAGATTCTTATGCATTACAATTTTTTCTATTAACTTTTGACTCGTATCATTTAATTTTTTAGACACATCTTCATTTAAATTTTTAGATTCATATTCATTCAAATTTTTAAACCCGCATTTATGTAGGTTTTAAACCTATATTCATTTAGAGTTTTCATCCATATTTAATTTTGCACGTGTTTATTATCGACAAGACATATATTTTGATTTATTAATATTTTAAATAATTCATCAAGATTTACTAGTATATATATATATATATTAATTTTAGTCATCCATATTAATTTAAATCTTACTATATAAAATTAGATGACAAGAAGTTTTCGTGCATTTAATAAAAAATAAAAATAACTACAAATATTTATCACTCAGTATAATAAAAAACAATTAAAAAAATTTCAAATTTTTTAATAAATAATCAAATGTTTTGAAAAAAACTTACTTAGCATTCCTAAGGACTATGTTAATTCGTTTAGTAGGTTTTCATTCACTTAAAAAATTTCAATATTGCTAACTTGAACTAATCGTACGATAATATCTATAAAAAAATAATTAAATAACAAATTATTAACAATTATAATAATAAAGAAATATAAAGTATTGTTTCTATAAAAAAAAATTATTTACATATAAGATAGATATATTTAAAATATCCATCAAATGATTCGCGGTAATCAACAAATTCTAATTCCAAAACCAAATTAGTTAGAGGATCAATTGGCTTATGATATTATGTACACAAGATTGATTTTGTACTTATGAGTAGAAGTATGGTAAGATCCGCTTCTAGGAAAAACATGTAGTATTCTTTGTTCGAGAAGATTCATAAATTTGGAAACGAGTACTTATTTCACATTATAATGAATTTTATCACCCTAAAAAATTATCAATTAATTAAAAAATATTTCTAATCATTACAAAAATTTTCAAATAAATAAATTGTTAGTTACGTGATTAGAATCACAAAGAACCGTATCTATGATTTAGCCAAATTCTTTAGTGTGGTTAGCCGAAAACAGATGGTCCAGTGGTGTAGTCACTTTATGAATTCTCAAGACACCATGAATCGAACCGTCTACCTACAGTAGTAGAAGCGGGATTTAAAAACCTACTAGGCTAGTTGACAAAAAAAAGAACGATATATATGGTTTAGCCAAATTCTTTAGTGTGATTAGTAATATTTTTTGTATGATATATTTTAAATATTATAAATTAGTCATTATAAATATTTATATTTATTACAAATCTAGTTGAATATAAAATGTTATAATTAAGACTAATAATAATAATATTCTATAAAACTATTTATATGTAACGTCGTCCACAATATATGTTATAATATATTTTACCAAAAGCATTTATGTCCAGCTTTTGTTTTTTACATAGTAGTTTTATATTTTATTATTTTACTTTCATATATTAAATGAATTTTTTTTATATATTTAAATAAAATAAACTAATAATATTATGTTTATAAAGATAATAATAATAACCAATTAAATTGTTTTATCAAATCTAGTCAAACGATGAAATATTAATTTTTATTATACAAATCTATTAATGTTACAATATAGAAATATTATATATAACCGATATAACATATTGAATTTAGAAATATTTCATATTATGTAATTATATTATATTACGTTGAGTGTAAATTAAAGTTGTCATATTATGGTTTCATTTATAAAATAGTTGTTGACCTAATGAATAAAAGAGTCGTAGATATACTTATTTTTTGTAAATAATAATCAGTTACATATTTTATTTGTTTATATATTATTATATTAAATTTTATTAAAAACTAATAATTTTATATTGATAATAATCAATTATATATTGTTAATCATCTATATATTGCTATAAAACATAAATTTTGTTACAATAATGGACTAATATAACACTGTATTTAAGTTAAGATGTTTTGTTTGAATTGATCAACATTCTAATATCCACCCATTTAAGTATATGGGTCATATGTCATTTTTTTTGTCAATTAACTTACTGGCTTTTAAATCTCTTCCTACAACTGCAGGTAGGGGGTTCGATCCTTGGTGCTTTGAAGATTTATAAAGTGACTACACTACTGGACCACCTGTCCTCGGCGGTTATATGTCATTTAACCTTTCGTTTTATTATATTTAAAGTTAACATAAATTAATAATATTTTATAAATAGTAATAATTAGTTGTAAAATTTTATTAAGCGATAATTATTTTTATTATTATAAAAAGAATTATATGACTATTATTTTCAAGTAATAAATTTGTTATATTATTTTCTAGATCAAAATAGATCAATGTAACATACTATTTAAGTTAACATAATGCTTTTATTATATGAAATTTGGCATGTGTGATATGTCACGTTAGTTAGTTTGTTAGTTAGTTTGACATGTGTTATATGTCATGAAGAAATTACAGACGACGTCAAATTTCAGATAACAGTGTTTCGTAAAATAGATTTTTTTAGTGTTTTAATCGATAGTTTTTCTTTTATTATTTCTTTTAAAATAACAGTGTTAACAATTTGATTGTGTCGTTTGTTCTAGATGTTCCCTAACTTTTTTGGTTGTATTGTTTCTGTTACCAAAAATCAATTATATATATTTAATATATGATCCAAAAATAATATTTAAAATAATATAATTCGTTGATAATAATAATCAGTTATATAATTTTATTAAAAATAATTGGATTATTATTATAAGAGAACAATAAATACAAATAGTATGTAGTTATTTTTTAGTAATTATATGACTTAGTCTAAAACATACCAGTATAACAGGGTGATTAAATTAAAGCTACACTTCTATTATATATAGAAACTAAAATAAAGTAATAATATTATATAGATAAATATAATAATAATAGTCAGTTAAATTTTTTTATCAAATCTTATCAAAATATAAAAAGATGTCTTTATTATTATAAAAGATACAAATCTATTAATGATACAATTTTATTATATATAGAGATATAAAATATAAGGTATATGGTGAACTTATATTAACTTTTTTGTCATTTTGTTTTTTTATTAGTTTGAATACTATATAAATAGAGATATGTGGTGAATTTATTTTCTAAAAATTGTAGTTATGGTTCTTGTTGTAATACAAATAGAATATTGTATAAAATTTTCTAATCGATTGCTTAAGTTCATATATGGCCTTTCTCATTCTCAACGCTTTGCTAGATGCAATGAATTATTCAAGAATCTGTAGTGGACATAATTAGACTTTCTTCACATCCATTTGTCAAATACTTAGGATAAGTTAGTATTCAAAAAGAGCACTACTTTTGCAAACTAAGTTTGGCTGACGAGTGCATGTTTGAGTAAATCCACGTACAACCAGTCTTGCTTTGTACCGTTTCAATATCACTATTGTTGTTGTATTGATGGTGAACATCCATTTATAACTGACTGCTTTTTTCTGGGAGGTAAGTCTGTCTCGTTCCAAATATGGTTATTTTCTATTACTCCTGCTTCACCACCAGCAACATCATGACATTTCTTTTGTTTCTTAGCTTTTTTATAACTCTTGGGTATATGTTTTACCTCAATTTTCCAGGAAAAGCACAATGATCAATAAAAAAAATGTCAAAAGAACAAATCAATTATATGGGATGAAACACAATTTGGTTGTTGTAGTAGACTCAAAGTATTAACCCACTTAAATGAGTCTTTGCGGATCCTAGAGCTTCTTTTAAACGACTCATATCTCACCATTTCCTATGCATGATGAGGATGCGTTGTTTCCTCTGCATCAATATGATCTTCTTCATTTAAGTGAATGGATCATGAGTGGACTAGATGAGTACTTCCCTACATGATCCAGAGCATTTCCAGGTTGATCAACCACCAAAGTTTCATTGGAGATATCAAAAACATTTGATGTGTTGGTCGCATTGGGTTTTGGGTCTTCATTTGAATTTTGGTTCCTACTTGAAGGGTGGTGTCCGAGATGATCAAGTAGAAACTTTAGGCTTGCTGCACGATTTGAAGTAGAGTGGGATTTGGGTTCGGGTCCAATTCAAGTATAAGCAAAAGTAACTATCATGTCTCAGCATAGTATACCTACGAGTATCGGGTCAGGTCCGAGTATTACCCAATACCCGAACAGGTACCTGAAATACCTGAATACCCAAATGGATACCCAAATACCCAAAAATTTGGTATTTTTGGGTATATAGTAGATCCTAGATTTTATTTTTTACAATTTTATACCCGTACCAAGAACTAAGACCAAAACCAAACTGAACCGAGTTGGTTTTGGTTCTTAAATGGCTATGAAAATTATGAACTTAAACCGACTCCGATCCGATAGGACCCAAACCGATAATGTTTGGTTCTTAACATGGGTATCAAAATCCTATACCCGAAAGACCCATACCCGATCGATTCCTACACGAAACCGACCCGAAGACCCGAATGCCCAGGGCTATAACCACCAAAAAAGTTAAATATGATTGTTGGAGAGCACACATGTGTGCTCAAGATTAGTCACTTTCTCTCTTTACCACATGTGACTAGAATCTTTCCTAAAATAGACTTCTTGTCTTCTAAATATTAATTGAATATGTAAACCCTTGTGCAACCTCCTTATCTTTAGTATATATAGAAACTCTTGTAAACTTAAGAGAAAATAAACTCCTTCTCTTCACATACTCTCTCCAATTTTGGATCTGAAAACCTCTATCTTTGAGCATTATTTCATATCCAATTCATGGTTTTCAAAGGAAAGAATCTTTATTTTTGTGTTTTTGATGTTTTCAAACCGAGTTTTCAAATCTGTTTTTGAAATCTGTTAAATTTTCTTCAAATTGTTTTCTTCCTCTTAAAAGATTTTCTTGATGTGTTTTTAACAGATTTCAAAGCTATAATTCTGATTTTGTGACCATGAAGAGGGGTGAGTGATTGTTGTGGTGGAGAGCCACAAGAGGGAGAAATAAATAGATGATCACATGCTTTTATCTTTTGGACAATAGAGAGATCTCCTTTGAAGTGACTCTGACCATGATTTCCTTGGTTTATTCACTCTATATTCTCTTCCTTTATGCTCTATTACTTACCTCTAAGTACTCCTTGCTTGGTTATTGATTTATTTTCAGTTTGAATTTTAAAAATGGTTTTTGTTTTATCCATTGGACAAAAGGCTTGCTTTATTGATCAAGAGATATATTTTCTTTGAGAAAAATGTGAGCACTCTCAAAGACAATAGCTAGCTGAGTTCCTTGGACTTGAATACTACATGTCATCTTGGATTGTTTGTCATTCTTATGAATGTTCAAAAATGTATGTGCCATAGATGCTTGCTTATCAGTTTTATCAAGAGGATAATATGAGTTCAACTTTATTTTTGTGAGGTTAAGCATTTTAAACCATATGTATCCATTATTTACTTGAATCCAAACCTTATGCTTGCAAACCTGTAGAACCATAAATGCTCAAATTGTAATGTTGTTTGTCTTTGCGGTTATACTTAGTTCTAAAATAGTGAACCATGGTAAATCATGTTTTATTCTTATGAAATAAAGTTCATAAAACCATGTTGAATCCATATATTTGAAAATATAAAACTTTGGACCGTGTTTTATTCACTTAACGTCCTTGTTTTGGTTTTTCGTAAATGTTGAATCTTGATTTGATTTTCTCTAACCCGTGTTTGTGTGTTATTTTTTCTAACCATTGTTGATCATCTAGGCAAGCTTCATGAAGGAGTAAAAATCAGAAAAGTTGAAGAGGATGGTAGACCAAAACCATAAGGGGGAGAAAGTGTTGGAAACATCTTGAAATGTCAAAGGTGTTGGCAGAAAATATGAGCAACAACTTATGGAGCAAACAAAAGGTATCTCTAAAGCCTCCTCTTATTATTCTCTTACGCGTTCTTTACATTCGTAGTTACTCATATTCATAGTCAGTTTCATAAATATCTTAGAACCCCCAAAATGCAAGATGCTTAATATTCCGTATACCTTTTGATGAAAAATGTAACTTGGAGCATGAATTGAGTATTAACGTGGATGTAAATGAACAGACTATTGAGTATTGAATTAATGTCAAGGAGGACGAGTTTTTTTGATGATCTTGGTATGGAAATGACTAAGTCATTGCTCTGATTCGGTGATGGTTTTGGTATGGAAAAGACTGTCATTGCAGTCATTTGGAGGAGGAACTAGAGTAGAACTAATATAGCTTCAAAGCTTTGATGGATTGATAGGATCGCTTCTCAAGATGGTGTTGATGAAGCAAATCCTTGTAAAGTTCAAGTGAACTCAAATAATTCATCCTAGATAGGAATAAGCGCCATTCAAAGTATGACAACTAAAATAATCATTCTCATTTAGTACCAATTTTCGTTCATCCTAGCTAGGAATAAGTGTCATTCAAAGTATTTAAGGAGTGGAAAACTTGGAGTTATACCATAATCCAAATCGTGAAATCAAGACTTAAAGACAAGTGATTTCACATCAAGTTCTTGATGGTCTTCATGCAAAGGCTTGTAGAGACAAACAATGTAGAGAAGTGTTTCACATAAGGCTTGTAAAGAAGTATCTTCAATGCCTTAAGCCACAAGTCTGCAATGCTTAAAAGGAGCCAAATGTGTGTTGCTCTTGGTGGACCAAACTGATATACCTCGTTTATACCGACCTATAGCTTACTTATTCATATGTTTTCTTTAGTCTTTGTCGTATTTTTAGAGTCCTTTCAGGTACAAAATACAAGGATACCGTGGATTCCACATGCTGAGCAGGATTAGAGCTTAACTTTGGAATTTTTCACTATGAGCTAAACGATCGATCGATCAACACTAAGATCAATCGATCGCAACTTTAGATAGGGAAAACTGCGCTCGATCCATTGACCGACTTCTCAAGCCTGACATGATCGACCTCCATCCGTCTATGCCATGTGCATGATCCATTGCACGAGCAAGCACTTAGAGATCGATCGAGCTATTTAAGGAGAAGTTGCGGATGATCCTTTGCACGATAGGGAAGCTTCACGATCGAATGAAGAAAGATTGATTGATATAGCAGTATAAGGATCGATCGATCCAAGGTTTGCCAAAATCACTTCTAAAGTTTATAAGTGTCTCATATATCTGACATCCACTTTGAATTCTATTTGCAGTCCCACTCTCAATAGCATTGTCAAACCATACCTTTTTCTTTGTGAAAGGATGACAAGGTCTGAGGTGTTTCATTTTACCCATATAAACACACTTTCTATGAACTTTAGCCACCTATGAGGTATATCTTTCCCACAGTCTTTACATGCTTGTTTCCCCTTCACCTTGCATCCAACCAATGTCTCCAAGGCATTATAGTCACTAACTGTCCACAACAATATAACTTTAAGATTAAACTTCTACTTTGAAAATGCATCATAAATTTCCATACATTCATTCCATAATTCTCTTTAGATCATTTATCAAAGGTTTTAGATAGAAGTCAATGTTATTGCTTGGTGTAGTTGGACAAGGAATAAGCATTGTGAGCATGATATTTTCATCTTTCATGCACTTGATTGAAGACATATTATAGTTCACTAACAAAACCAACCATGTATTGTACTTGGTGTTCAATATTGAGAATGGATTCATCCCATCATTAGGGAGTCTAAGTTTGAGGTTTCTAGCTTCTGCTGCAAACTCCTGCCACTTTCCATTCACCTCAATCCATGTTAATGAGTCAATATGATGCCCAATTGTACCATTTTCACTTGCATTTGAGAAATGCAAATTCATCTCCTCAGCCAACGTTTTTGATTTAAACATCCTTTTGAATTTATCTTTGATGGGAAAATACTTTAACACCTTTGTTGGAATCTCTTTCTTCTCCTCACGAGTGTGTTCGTGCCTTTCCCATCTCGAATCATTACATCTTGGACAACTAACCATATCATTATATTTATTCTGATTATGAACAGAATCATTCATGTAGGCATGAATGATTTCATAGCCAAAACCAAAAACTTAATGAATTTCTTTATCTCATTAATCAACTTTGGGAGGATATTTCTCTCAGGCAGCATGTCATGGATTAGCGTGAGGAGCTGATTGAAGTAGTTTTCTGACATTCTACTATTCACATTGATTTTGTAAAGCCCCATGATTGCAGAAACCTTGGTGTAGTTGAGATATGACGAGTACAGTGGAGTTTCAACATCCTCTAGTTTTTTCCTGAACTCAGATTCTTCTCCTTGACCATCATCTTCAAACTGATCCCCTTTCTGATATTCAGACTTTTCAATGGATTCCCTTGCCAAAAAGTAAACCTGAGCAAATTGTAAGCCTCATGCTCAGATGTTGATGCTTCACTACTCTTATTTGCCCTTGTTTCCCCATGCTTGCTCCAACATGTATTCTTCTCATACTTGTGATACATCCCCTTATCACTAGATGATCCAACATTCTCCTTAATGGTTGACGGCATATATTGCAGCAGACGGTAAATGGACAAAACATATGCGATATATTACCCATTTTATTTGTTGAATCATAAACAAAACTAGTTGCTCCTTGCTCATACTCAAGACTAGCCCTACAAGAAAAGATCAAGTGCAAGGTTAACATCCACACATCAGCTCATTATCATATATATACAAACGTAAGTATGAAATTATAAGTATGACATAAAAAAAATTCATACCTTGGTAACTATACCCAAGCCTTATCCATGTTACCAAAATAATTCCACAGCTCCAAACGAAATATACACACACAAATTTACCAAACAGTCACATAAACAAATTTCCAAAACCACATAAACAACTTTTGACATATTGAACTTTTAGTACTTGAGGTACCTTTAAAGTTTCCGCTACTTCTTTGCTTGATGATTTCGAACTACAAAAGATTTCAAAATGATTAAATGATTACACAAATACCAACTAAAAGAGAACTCATCAAATACAAATCATATGGAAACATAAACCCTTAAAATTACCTTTCCATTAGATATTCGAGCCTAAACGAAGCCTTCCTGCAATAGAGATAATGAATATTCACTAATTTTATCATGTACTAAATCGAAATCAATAGATTGATATATGAATCAAAAAGGAAACAAAGTTATCACCATCGCCTTTATGAGAGAAGATACAATGTGATTTATAACTCGAAACTTGGAAACAAATACCACAAAATTGCATGTGAAGGCGCTCGGTTTCTATGTATTGATCGAGATTAATCTTTACTCCTACAGTTTTTCAGGATTTCAATATCGAAAGAAAGTAGATTTCTCAGTCTCGGGTGATGGAGAGTAAGAGAACAAATAATGAAATTTGTGAGAAAGAGTTTCTGGGTATGACAACGAGTTCCGAATTGAAGATTTTCAATAAATTTTTACAAAGAAAGAGTTTGTGGATTGAACTGTGATTTGAGATAGAATGAGTCTAAGAGGCGAAGGCAAAACCCTACAAGTTTTTGTCTTTTGAGAGTAAAATTTTTTCTAAGTGTTGGAGAGAATGAATTATTATTTTTCTGCCATATATATTATATCGTTTTCATTGAAAGTATGCTATTAAACATATAATTGTATGAAAAAGTGTTAGGCAGAATTGATACCTAACAATGTTATAACATTTACAAATAAACACCGCTATTAAAAAACACGGAGGCAAAACAATAACATTTTTTCAAAAAATGCTATATTCGTCTGCTATTAAAAACTTTTTGTAGTGCATGTTTAATCCTCCTTGTGATTAAGACTCGCTCATTATCGTTCTTCCTAAGCCCTAGTACCAATTGAAGTCTTTAAGAAGTGTTTTAGTTTAAAAATGTATAAAGAATAACTCTCTTAATTAGCTTTATAAAATTAACTCAAAAAACTAAAGCTTTCAACAATGAATTCACACCCTATGTTAAATATTGACATCTCTATATATAGAGTAGACTAGTTCCTAACTATAATTAGATAATTTTCTAAAATATCTCAACTAGTCTACTTTATTCGTTAGCTTGCAGTTTAAACTACTAATTTCAACCTTACTTCAATACTAGACATAATTTTACGCGTTTGAAAAACGAATTCAAAACAATTTTAACATGATAAGCCCAACAAAAAATATATTTTGGAATTCCGCCGTGATTATAAATTCTATCTATTTTTAGATAAAATTATGTCCGTTGAAAAATGCTTAAAAGATTTCCAACGGATTGAAATATGGGTCGGAAATTTTGCCGTCGAGGATTTCATCAAAATTTTTTTTCTTTTCTTGTAGTAATGACTATTAAAAATATCATATGATCACAACATGATGAAATATCGATGAATATATTTACCCAATTCTTTAACAAAAATTGAATTTATTCAGTAGTTATATATGGAAAACGACACATTGGTTCTTTAGAAGGGAAAACAACATAAAAAGCAACAATTATAAATGCAAAGTACACACGGAAGTAAATTTCTTATACATTGACCGATTGACGTCTCAAAACGGAAAAGATTTTTTAACCATGGATTTAAAGATCGTCACTTATTAAATACAGTCTTCCTTTGAGACTCAATTTATCATGTATATATGTAGTTAGTATATTGGTGGTGGGGGAGAGCTATAGCTATAGCTTGGAGGTGGTGGAGAACTATAGACGTAAGGAGGAGGCTTGTAAACGTATGGAGGAGGTGGTGGAGAACTATACTCATAAGGAGGAGGCTTATAAACGTATGGAGGAGGCTTGTAAACGTATGGAGGTGGTGGTGGGGAGCTATAAACATATGGAGGTGGTGGAGGAGACTTATAAACATATGGAGGAGGTGGTGGGGGGCTATAAACATATGGAGGAGGTGGAGGAGACTTGTAAACATATGGAGGCGGTGGTGGGGAGCTATAGACGTAAGGAGGTGGTGGAGGAGACTTGTAAACATATGGAGGAGGTGGTGGGGAGCTGTACACGTATGGAGGAGGTGGAGGAGACTTGTAAACGTATGGAGGCGGCGGTGGGGAGTTATATACATAAGGAGGTGGTGGTGGAGACTGGTAAACGTATGGAGGCGGTGGTGGAGAGCTATAGACGTAAGGAGGAGGCTTGTAAACGTAAGGAGGAGGCTTATAAACGTATGGAGGAGGTGGTGGAGAACTATACTCGTACGGAGGAGGCTTGTAAACGTAAGGAGGAGGCTTGTAAATGTATGGAGGGGGTGGTGGAGAGCTGTAGACGTAGGGAGGTAGTGGTGGACTGTTGTAAACATACGGTGTTGGCGTTGGTGGGGAGTATTGAGCACTTGTATGGCTAACCATGGAATACAAGGCCAAGACCAACATAAGTAAAGATGGCCAATTAGTATTGGCCATGTTGAAAAAACGTGTGTTTTACTACTCTTTTGTTAGTCTTAAATGCTTTATCTTTGTTTTTGAATGTGTTGTTGATTTCAAGGTTGCCGGTATATATAGCAGTTACCGCAGCACTTGGTAGATTTTTTATTAGAGTTCTTTAACTATATTTAGTGCAACATGGTTATATATTAAAATAAGTCAAATTAACTTGAGAATTTGTTTAAAGTGAAAATTAGGAAGAAGTCTTTGGTAGCTACCTTTTACCTGACTTTGAAGATGTCAATCTTAATTGGACGTCATTAGTGTAGCGTTAGTTGCCTTTAAAGAACATAAGCAAAATAACTTTGCCATATATTCCATCAGTTAACTTGAAATAAAAGTTCTTCTATTCTATTTCATTTCAGATAATAGTAATTTATATGATTCATAATTTAATTTATATTACATTCAGATCCGTGACTTAGAGCAAATAAAAAAGCATTTGTCTTGGCCCAAATATATATATATATATATATATATTTTGGGGTTTCATAATATTAAAAGTGCCTATAGCACAATAGTAGAGGTAAAGAATTTTTTTTTACACAAACAAAAGATAAATAAATAAAAACTTAAATATTTCAAAATTTTCAAAACAGAGATAACTGATAAGGTTTAAAACAAATCAAAATTGGAGAAAAAGAAAGGAAATAGTGCTTATTGTCAGAAAAAAGAAAAAACCGGAAATTGACAAAAAAAAAGTTAGAAAAATCTGGAAAAATGAAAAATTGAAACAGAAAAATATGGAAACAATGCAAATGCATTTATCCTAGTGGCAAACGGTAAGTCTACTTAAGGCGGCACATTTGCATAACCTGGGATCAAGTTTTCCTCCCTACATTATGTAAGAATTTGACTATTGAACCGGTTAGTTATGACCCAATATAATCTGCCGTTGACAAAAAAAAAAAAATGGAAACAATAAAATAGACTTAATAAAGAAAAAATATTAATAATTCCAAAAGGAAAGGAAACATAGTTTCTAAATTGGATATCTTGATCACATAAAAGACCAATATATCCAATTTCATCGAAAATAATTTGTAGTGAAAAGATTGTGCTTTTAATAGTAAGAATTTGTGATTTTTTGTCAAATTGGTTATGAAATATCGAGACCTAAAGATTGTAAAAAAAATCAGCACAAAAAAATGCAAATTCCATTGGAAATCAGTAGGGAAAATGCGACGGAACCTTAACGGTTGTCAGTCATCTTTTTTACGGAATTTCGAAGAATTGGTTTTTTGGTAAAAATATATTTACAAACACCATTTCCATCGAAATTTATGTTATGTTTTTATATGTTAAGATTT